>SNQJ01S0060873.1:3284-24226 GCA_010110895.2 Picea sitchensis
ACAACTTCCCCAACTTTTCCCATAAATACTTGGCTATATCTTCCTCTGACACATTCAGTGATATTGAATCAGAGAGACACAGTCAGACTGTGCTCTTTGCCTTCCGATCCAATTTTTTCCAGTAATCTGCAGAAGTTTTTGTAGGTGCAGTACCTGGATCTACTGTGATCCATTGATCTTTGTCCACCAACAGATCTTCCATCTTGAGCTTCCACAACTCAAAAATTTTCCCATTAAACTTCTCAATCTCCATCTTCGAATTTCTTGCCATTTCTTTTCACTTGAAAAAAAATATTGCAGATCTTCCACTATAACAAGGTTTATCACAGTCTCGATCCAAACCCTTTACCACAAAGGCATCCCCAATCCAGTAAAGATCTGATACCAAATGTAAATTCTAACCTTGTACAATATCTATTCCAAACATATATTCAGAAAAAGAACAGAAAAGATACAATGGAAAAATACAAACATTACACAAAGATTTTTCCCCTTGAAACCCAAACCGGGAAAATCAACATCTTCTATATTATTCATAGTGATACATTGTTTACAATACAATATACATATAGGAGACAGCGACATCCAAAAACCTAACCCAATGACCTGGATTAGTTCAAAACCCTAATTCCTTAACCAAAAATATAAAACCATCGACAAAAACCATATGCCGAAAAACCACCTAAATACATGACATGTTTCTCGAGGCAGGTGTCATGTTTCCCAAGGAAGAAAAAAAATTCCAGGGGGGGCTCCACCCCCCTCTACCCCCCTTGTACGCCTGGCACATACGCTCAGATACTACTACTCATGCAAAGAATATAACACATACCCAACAATGTCCACCAATTACGTGCAGACCTTCCACGAACCTCGTATCCTTAGACCATGCTACTCATCACTCTCAGCAATGGGTCACCCCCGAGCGGGGACTAAACTCCACCTGGGAAAAGAGATTCCTAAGCTAGGATGAGAATATGGGAATTCACACAGTGCATCAGGAAGGATACCCTCCCAAGAGACAACGTACACACACAACTCACAACCTCTCATTCCCCACATGCTTGTCCCACCCAAGGAAGTATACACCTTCACTGGTCAATAGTCCATCGACTGCTCCACTTCCCTTCCAGAGAATCAACAATAGGTCAGACAGGAATTCACAGAGCTCTATATTTTCTACTAAGCTCCCTCAAAGAGAATTCACTTCCCCAACAATTTCTTTCACCTAGAGAGAGCTTCTCACAGGCCTGACAACCTGCTTCTTCAATCCATGGTCCTGAAAACATACCTCTTCAAACCCATAGGCTTGACAACCTTCTTCTTCAATCCACGGGCCTAAAAACTTGCCGCTTCAAACCCATAATCCTGACAACCTGCTTCTTCTTTCCAACTCTTAAGTCAAACAGGTAAGGGCAATGGCAACAACAGAACTCGGGTATGGTATAGATGATGGCAGCAACAACCAATCATTAAGGCAGGGTACGACCTCAAGAAAGTACAGGTGCGTGCAAGTTACGAAGGTCGACGATGGAGGAGGTTCAACGATGGAGAGAATGACTGAGTGCGTGAATCTGTGACTGTGTGGGAAGAATGGAAAGAATGGAAGAGAGAATTGCCCAACGAACCGATTTCCCCACATAAATCTGCATGTCCCAAATCAGACACATGTCTTCATGAAGCTGCATGAGCTCCACTTATCATTCGTTCCCCTTTCCATAGTAACTTAGGATAACTTTAGTTATTTCCCAAAGCTTAGTCTTTAGAAAATAATAATATAATATTATTCCCTTAGAGATAAGCCCTCTAGCTTAGCCCTTTTCCTAGCCTCTTAGCCCCTTTTCATTTCCTTACCTAGTGGAGCTTAGTCCCCCATAAATCTTTCTTCGTGGTCAGTCTACACGTAGTGATGTATTTATATTAATGATATAACTATTTACATATACAAAAATAGGCTCACTGGCCTTAAGTGATCTAGGCTCTCCAGTCTAATATTCACATAAGCCTCCCTTCTTATAATCACTTGGTTCACCAGACTATAAAAATAATTACAATTCAACAGGGTCTCGGCCTTGGGGTATTAGAGTGGGTGACATTTCCTTTATCTGGTCACCATGCCATGGCAGTGACCTTCAACCTCTCCTTAAAATTATGAAAGAATAAAAGAATGGCAATTAATGGGTTTGGAAAAAGTTCATTTTGGACGAAGTTACCACACGTCGTCTACAAAAGAATCGATGAATGAGACACTACGACCTCTTATATATCATGAGAACTATGACCATTAAGTTTTAATCCCATCCACTTCATCCACTTTACATGGCTTAGAGATTGATCTCTTGGAAACTCTCCTTGACCTAGGGAAAGATCTACCCAATAGGACACCTCGATAACCCTCCTATATTCAAGCTTGATAAGTCGCATAGTGTCTTTGAGAAATTAATTGTTTGATATATTGATCTTTGATGCACATTCTTAGGTGGATCATTTATTTATTGGATTCACTTATCATGATGTTATGAATTGAGATCCTTGGAGGGCATGCTCATTTGTCTTTGAAGGACCTAGTTGGTGGACAATTTTGGGAGAACAAGCCTAGCTTGGGCTTCCATGGGGATGCAAGCCCACAGGTTGGATGTCGAGGGCCCAAAACCCAGATGAAGAACATCAAACTTGAAAGGCATTGAAGATGACTTGGATGATTTATTGTATCCCCCACATGCCAAACATTTTTCCCAGGAGAGGAAAAACATCTCCTTTTTAGCATGACATCATATAGGGGGCTAGGGCTTGGTGGTGATGCAACCACTCATTGACACATGGACATTTTCAGGAGGAGGAAGTCTTCACCATGACGAGACTACCTAGATTCTTTACATGTGGCCTTTATAGGCCTACCCATGCTTCTCCAACACCGACGACTTCATCTAAGTAGAAAAATGTTCCCTAAAGGGGAGATGTCCATGTAAATTAGGGTTTTGCTTGTGCAAAAGTGTAATTTCAAATGAATTGTTTAATATTACTTTGTCAAAGGGGAAAATATTAAGGTTATTGACCCCTGTTCTTGTGGTTTACTCCTTAATTTATGGAAAAGTCACCTAATCCAGGAGGATCTTGAAATTATCAAAAATCAAAGTTCTCAAATGCTTAAGAAAACTACATGATTGCTAAGTGCTCATCAAAAGATTTCTGGCGGTGCAAACTAATCGAAAATCTGAGTTTGTAAGACAAAGATATGGTCGTTAAAAGATGTTGACCAAAAAGTCAAAGTCAACCTGGTCAAAACCATAGAGATGATGTTAGTAATCTGTCATGATGAAGTTAACATGACACATGGTAGCCTCTATACGTGACACATGGAAGTTTGTTTTGGGCTTTTTGGGTGTTGATGTGGAGGATGATTGGACTCTACAGACGCTGACATGGGAGTCCATACAGTGATGTGGCAGAACCTAGTGGAGACATGTGCTAGTATAGAAGGACGTGTGGTAGTGACATGGTAGTGAAGTGGCAGGATGAGGAGGTGACACATGGTGTATGGTGTTGACTTGACAAGTTGACTGGACCACTGACTTGATAGGGTGAATGTGTGCTGAATTGGCTCAGGTGAATTATGTGTTTCCAAGTGGCCCAATCACAGGGTGCCTTGTGGCACCCTGGATCAGGACAAAAAGGCCCAGGTCAACAAGTTTTTTATCCCCTGATGCATTTGAATTGTTAACCTATCAACCATGCAAGGAATTCACATTAACTAATGGACCGTTTAGGTTGCTTGTTTGTTTATTTTACCAAATGGAAAAAAGATAGATACAGTTATATCGCATGGGTGTTGGGGCATAAGAGGCCGATCGATGGGGTTGTGCCATCGACCAAGGTGCGAAACCAAGGACCAAGAATCTAGAACTGTCCCAATCAGTGCATGGCCACATGGCCCCATGCAACCAGGAGCTCAGAGAAAAGGGGGGGCATGCCCATATGACACACCAAAGTGGGTTTTAAACCATAGCATATGATTTTTTTTTAATATTTTTGGGTTGTTTTAATGGTTTTTATTCCAATGTTTTAGGGATTTGAGCCTAGAAAGAGGCCAGATCTTGGGGGAAAGTTGGGATTCGACCCCCAACTAATTTTGTATTTAAAATTGGACATTTTTCCATGAGGGTACAATCATTTTTTATGCAGAAGTGAGGAGAGAGAGCTTGTTGAAGAAAGGCTTGTTGGCCTGTCATAATTGTGTAAGTGGTTGTTTGAGCCCATTTTAGAGGGGATCTTGGCGAGGATTGTTTGAGTCTATTCAAGGAGTTCTTGTACAACATATCAGAGAGCTATTTGCAGCAGATCGAAAGCATTTTGATGATGTAAATTGAACATTTTGGAGGAGAAATAAAGCGGTCATCCATTGGAAGCAAGACCCCGAGATGTAGCCAACCCTTGGTGAACTCCGTTATAAAACCTCTTCATCTCTATTTATTTATTTTTGACTCTTTCTATGATGTTTTTTCGTAGATTTATAAGTTATGTGCTGCATTCTTTTCGATCCAATGTTGTAAACACATAAACTTAACCTTGCATAATTTTTTATAATACCTTCACATTCAGATCATCACCTTAGTGACATTTTGTATAAATAAGAGATCATAAGATCTCATTTGAAGATAACTCTCCCTCTTGTGAGAGGACTTGATCTGAAATTTTCACTACACTTGGCTATATTTGTCTCTTGTGCACTTGTTTATGGCTATCTCTTGTGAATGGCGGATGGTGGAGTGAGGCGCTAGCCTCAGATGAATTCTTTCTAGCTTTTATGGTGGATTATCTTAGTATCTTTCTTGATTTTGGTATGGTATTTTACTCTTATGCTATCATTTTTTCAGCTCAAGGATTGTTTTGCTAGGATCTAAGTGGGAAGTAAGAGTATTTACACCCCCACTCTAGTATCCATCATTTATTTCTTAAAATTCATTAATGTTGCAAGGGTTTGTTTGAGGAAGTAAGAGGATTTATACCACTCATTATCAAACCCTAACTAGAGATACTTTCCTTGGGAATTAAGAGGATTTACACCCCCAAGGAAGTAGCATATTTAGTTCATTTATTTGAATCCATTAAATCAATAGTAAAGGCACTATTCATCTATTTTTGCATTGGAGATATAAAATCATTGCCTTGGGAAAAGTGATTTTTTTTATCTTTTGAAAGATCTCTTGCTTGGAATTAGTTTTCCTCATTGATAGGAGTCTTACCCTACTACCCTCTCTCTGAATACCTTACTTTTTGTTACAAACCCTAACCTACAACCATTAGGTCTGATCTAACCTAGATAAACTACTAACCATAAGTTCTAAACTAACCCTAGACTAGCTCCTAAATTTTGCTCATTTGCTCTATTGACTAGGGCGCATCTTTTGGGATAACTGTTGGCATATTTTGATGGTGTAATTTGTTGATATAAGTGACTGAAAGATACAACCATAAGGATGCAATTTTCTGCAGAAAATACATGTTTACAACAACCATCTTCTCTTTCCTCTTAAGTTCCATTTTTCATCCTATATTCATTGCTAATCTTGATGTTGATTTTCTTAACTAGTTTAGATCTTTGTATGCTGATTTAGATGATTTATTTGTTGATATAAACTGTCATATATTGCTGCAAATTAGGGAAAACAAGCTTAACTTGTTGATCCATACTAACATATATCATTGCAAGTTGGATTTTCTTGTGTCTCGGGTAGGTACAATCATCCAGAGAAGTACTTTACCTTTGAGGAAACAATCACTTGACTTAGAAGAAATCTCTTCCCATATTTTACTCCACTTAGAATTGATTTCTAGGGGTTCCAATTTTATCTCTATCCATATCCATCTCATTCCCCCTAGGGTCACCAGGATCGCCTCCCTAGAGTAACCTATTCACCCTTGAAGTGCAGGACCTACATCGAGATGATATTGTGTGTAGGATTCCCAAGTTGTAGAACTTTCTTTTGTGGTTGGGTTGGGCATTTCCCAACCTATGACTTGCACTATAACATGTAGCATTGATAGCATATCAATGAGTTTGTATGTCATACCCTTGATATATTTCATATTTGGAATAGTTTAAAATCTCCCATCACTTATGATTCCTTGTGTTCATCATTTTTCTTTACTCCCCAAGTACTACAATGGTTGGTGTTTAGTTTGGAATATTTTCTCCTTTCCCAATAGATAGTTTTTGCATTTCTTAACATCCTACAATATGTAAAAGAGGTCCTTGTCATATGTAATTTAGTTTATAACTTCTCCATAGAGAAAAAATGTATTTAAGAAAATTGATCTTACTCCATGCATAAGGAATGGGTCCATCACATTTTCACTCAAATATTGGTTTCAATACGAAAAAGATGTTATAAATTAGACGTATCCAATATTGGTGCTTGATTTCTTTTTCTCTTCATTTTTTTAAAAAGATCTCTACTATAGATTTCCCCAATGAAAACTCTTTTCTTTTGGTATTATTGCATGCACTAATGAAACTATTTCAACAAATACTAAAATAAATTTCCTCAAATATGGAGATGTTCCCATGAAATGTCTTCTCTATGTCATATTAGTAGGGGTAGGACATTTGTTGGTGGCTTCAATCTTGGCTAGATAAACTTTCAACTCCCCTCCACCAATCACATGTCCAAAGTACACCATGGAATCTTTTCCAAACTCATAGTTCTTGAGATTACAAATTAATTTCTCTTTCTTAAGTGTGTCTAGTACTTGTTTTAGATATGACATTTGTTATTACCATGTAGAATTGAGCATCATTATGCCATCCAAATAGACAATTACAAAAAAAACTTCAAATGAATGTGGCACATCATTCATCAAACACATAAAAGTTGCAGGTTCATTACATAATCCAAAAGGCATAACCAATTATTTATAGAAAATCATATCTTTCTTGAATTTTATCTTCCATGTGTCTTCTTCTTTAACTCTTACTTGGTGACACCCTAATTTAAGGTCTATTTTTGTGAAGGAATTAGCTTGTTGTAATTGATCCAGCCATGAATCCCTGGCAAAGAATATCTATTTATAATGATCACCTTTTCAAAGATCTATAGTCAATTTACATCCTCCACCTTCCATATTTCTTGGTCACTGTGATGAGGAGTGACCGATAAGGTGAAGTACTAGAGTTTATGAATCCCTACTCCCACAACTATGGAACTTGGTTCATCACTTCATCTCAATTTAAAATGGATTCTCTATTCAACCAAATGTTAAGTAATATACATTTTGGTAACAATTGAATCTCATGTTCTATTTCCCTCTTACATTGAAGCCTTTAAGTTCAATTGTTTCAACTATGTTTTTTCTTGTTCTCACATCCCTCCAAGGATGCACTAGTGTCTATCTTATCTTCTCCTTGTAGTATGTCTTCTCTAAAAAACAACAATACAATCTTTTCTAGCCTAGTGTACACTTATCAATTAGAGCTTTGATTTCCTCTTCTACATATGGACACCATAAGATTTCCTATCCATCACAAGTTAGTATTGATTATCCCTTCTTTTAAAGATGACATCTAATATAAAGATAAGGACTCTCCAAAATTACTCCACAAACATTGGGATCATGTTTGCTTCTACCTCATAGACCAAGTTTGCATGAGTAGAAAATCTAAACTAACACTACTTTTTAGCACTTTTTTAAGTAGCCATTAAAAACACAATGCTCATAATACTTTTAAGCATTATGATTTTTTTTTATTGTAATTGCAACATCTTCTTGTCTTTACCTTTTTGTTGTAATTTTTTTTTTGGGATCTAACACACTATTTTTTCTTCATACATCCTTAAAGGTAATGTGTTTGCACACCAACATCATCACTAGTTTTAGGTTTGAAAAACATTGTTTATAATCTGAGATGATTGTGCTAAACTCCAAAGTACTAGAGAAGCACTTGATGCCACTTAAGAGATATTCCTACTAAGGGGAATGCTCTCCTATTGAGTGTGAATTTCTACACAGTATATTCTCATCTCCTTGAGGTAAATCTAATTTATCTTTTCTCCCTCCTCATAAAAATGTACTAGAATTGAATTAGTTCTTAAACACTTCTCAATCCATCACTAGGAATACATTGCCTAGTCTTTTAATGATGACATCACTTTTTCACTATTTCAAAGCATGACCTTCTTAACATCACATGATTAAAAGACATTCTTTGTGATACACTAACCACATGGACACTAAAATACACTTCATGCTATTGCAACCACTAATTCTTCTTCAAGGCATCTATCTTCCATGCATAACTTCTTTCAATGGTGCTTGAGTCTTGTTAAAGTCTTGTTTTAACATTCCCTTGTCTCCTTCTCTAGATTAGCCATCCGACGAACTTTCTCATCTCCAGCTAGCCCATTTATACATTTAATTTTTTTCATGGCACCATTTAGATCAATGACTCATACAACTATCAGTGAGTTAATTCACTTTCCGAAACTCGTCCAACAGCCTAGACTACAAGCATGTCTTTTACAGAGCTTTTAATAGTGGTAACACGTTGGGACGAAGGTCCTTTAACCTGCCAACCTTGTTGCTTTGTACCCTCGTTAGCTGTGATGCCAATTGAAGGTTAATTAATGTTGTAATTCTACAACAGAAATTGCAGCCGAAAGTAAAAGCTTTTAATAGTGGTAACACATTGGGACGAAGGTCCTTTAACCTGCCAACCTTGCTACTTTGTACCCTCGTTAGCTGTGATACCAATTGAAGGTTAATTAATGTTGTAATTCTACAACAGAAATTACAGCCGAAAAGTAATGCAGTAAATGAAGGAAATAAATAAGTAAAGCCGAAAAATAATGCAGTAAACGGAGGAAAGAAGACAAGTAAACGCTAATGTGCGTTGCTAAATCATTCTCTGTCTGTCGAAAGTATTAAATTACATTGAAAATATAACCTAATATAATATATTATGAATAATTTATTTTAGCATGCAGTTGTAGGTTGAATAGTTAAGTATGGTGGCTTTTACAAGTCAAAGTGTGGTGGTTTTTACAAATCACTGTAATTTATTTTAGCATGCAGTTGTAGGTTGATTAGTTAAGTATGGTGGCTTTTACAAGTCAAAGTGTGGTGGTTTTTACAATTCTTATAGTTATTATACTTAAGAAACGAGTGGATGACACGGGGAAGCAAAGCTACAATTAGTTCATTTGATTAATGAGAATTACAATTATTCATCGCAACTAATTTCCATTATTTCTAAGTCTCTTCTTTAATAGAGAAAAGATTGACAATCACACCTAACATCTTTCTAAACAGTTCAAATTTTATCTTTCCAAGAGGTTTAGTGAAAATATCAATAGTATTTTCACTAGTATTACAATACATTAAAGCAATGTCATTAGTTTGCATCCTCTCATTATCACATTTGATTATCGTAGATTTCCTTTGTTCTTCTCCAACATCTTGAAGTAGTCTTCTCAACCAAACAGCGACAAGTTGTTGCACACAACGTTTTATATTCTGCCTCAATGGATGACAAAGATACAATAGGGTGTTTCTTACTGCTCCATGAAACAATCCTGGATCCAATGCCAAAGGCATAACCTGTAGTAGATCTTCGATCATCCGGATTGTCAGTCCAGTCTGAATTTGAGTAACCTGTCAGCTCAACATCGAATGAATCAGTATATTTAATACCATAATCAATTGTGCCTTTGAGATACCTAAGTACCCCTTTCGCTGCATTTAAATTGACTTAACACACAAACAAAGTAAGCTTCCCACCATCTGTCTATACACTATATCATTTACCTCCTTTAAACCATCGTCACAGTAAAATTTTGTGTTCTGCTACATTGAAACATAAAAAACTTTACACTCATCCATTTTAAACTTCTTAAGTACTTCTATCACATATTTACCTTGAGACACAAAGGTTTGGCCAGCATTTCTCCAAACTTCAAGACCGAGGCATTAATGTAACTCACCAAGATCTTTCATTTCAAATACCTATGACATCTGTTTCTTAATTCCACTAATCATTTTTTCTGAATTTCCTGTAATAATTAAATCATCAACATTACACCATGCCCCTTTTCATCAATCTTGGTATACAGATTTGGTTCACTTTTGCTCCTCATAAAACCATGTTGAAGAAAGAAGGAATCTATCTTCTCATACCATGACCTAGGTGCTCTGATACCGCTTAAGAAACTAGAGGATGAAAACCAACTCCTCAGGAAGACAACCCCTCGAGGTCGGGGAAGCAAAGCCACGCTTCGTTCAATTGATTAATGAGAATTACAAAATATATATATGATGAATAAGGTTGGAAATGATTTGAAATGATTGGAGCCAACCTCAACAAATCATCCCAACTAATCTCCATTATTTCTAAATATTATGAATGCTGTGCCAGTACTCTTCCAAACAACGTACACCTGTGTAAAACTGCCACATATATTGTGTGAGCTTTATCAAGTTGTCCCATTAGCTTGTTATGGTCAAGTTGTACCATCCTCAAAACGACACATATTCCAGTCTACTTTGGACAGAAAGACAGAAAGATTATTAAGCATGGCAATGGAAATCATTCGGACACGAGAGACCCTATCTATTCACACATTCCAGTCTACTTTGGACACACACACAGAAAGAGATTATATGGCAATGGAAATCATTCGGACACGAGAAACCCTATCCATTCACACCTCCAGTCTACTTTGAGCACACCGACAGAAAGAGACGAATCCCATCCATTCTGTTATAATTGATTTCATCGTTGATTTTATAATTTATTTTCAATGTAATGAATATGGTATATTGGGCGGTTGACTGATCATTCCTTTATATTACACGTGGCCAAGCAAACACAAAGTTGCCACTGCGCATGCATCGCATTTTATCTGTGAGAGGAATCAATCATGAACATGGCCAATGAAAATGATTGCATTTAACAAACTTCAAAAGTTAACTGGATGACTTGAGAATTAATTCACCCATTTATCTGAATTCAAATTCAAAATGATGGATGGGAATTGTCATCGTCACAAAAATTACTCTTTACAGTCTCAGTGACAGACAGGGCGGTGAGATACGTAGATAGAAAAAGAGAATGTTTCAAAGTGTATTGCACTAAAGTGTAATGATATGATTCTTCCGCCTCCACTTTCACCACAGTTTGCTTTAAAACGTACATCGGACCAACCCATCCAATTGTGATGTGATGCGATGCGGGACGTATATTATAAATTAGTTTTAATCTCCACTTTAATGTATGTCACTATTATTGTTATAACCTACAATCATTCATCCATATCTACTCAAAGTTCAATGTGCATAATCAATGGGAAGGTTCCAGCATTCATCCATATTTACTCAAAGTTCAAAGTGCATAATCAATGTGAAGGTTCATCAATATCTACTCTAAGTGCATAATCAATGTGAAGGTTTAAGTATTTCGTAAATGGATTTTACTTGTTTTGATAGGTCTGATTGAGCGTTAATAATTACACACTAATTACGTACATATCTTAAATATATATACATATCTTAAATATATAGGAATACCATATCCATAAAAGCAATTCAGATTAAACGGTTTATTTAATTCTCCATAACAATGTGGATAATGTTAGTTATCTAATCAATATCATCATTAAACCATTACAATTTAAGAAAAAAATGTTTTACATATTTATAAAGTTGTAGATTAAAGATTCTGATATTTACCAAAATTCAACAAAAAGTTATTGAATTCTTAGATTTAAGTGATTATTTTTATAAAATCCAAATACCCTAATAATTCATATAAATTTATATCGCCTAATTCCCATAAAAAAAAACAATTGGTGAAACAGCTAACTAACCCCTATCTATACATCACCATCAAACACTTCATTAAACACAGCAGTTTTGCAACTTATATACTCAGACCAACAGACTTTGTCTCGGCATTAGCCTAAAGTCTGTACAGCGTTTAAGGTTTGTCATACACGTGCTGCATACTTCCTTTCCTTCTACGTACACTGTGTGGGTTAAAAATAATATACTAAATGTGAGAATTTCCGAATTGTTTGTACAATTTACAGTAATATAAGGGTGAAAGGTTGAAATATGGGTGGAATGTTGAAAACTTTTTTGTTTTTTTATTTAGATTCAAATGCTAATCATGAATTGGTTATTCTAGGTAGAAACTCTTTTATTCTTGATTTAGACACAAAGGTATTTGTGAGGAGTGAAAAGATTCTTTATTAACCACTAATCGATTATTTCAGGGAACATAGTTTTTTTTAAATAACTATGGTAAGTCAAATTCGAAATTAAATGGATTGCAAATTTCTTCCATTGAACAGATATGGAGCAAAGTTGAACCGTTAAATGAATATAATCTGCAATTGAGATAAGGATTGTTATAAATCAACTTGTTGACATATAAAAAAAAAAGATAGAGATCTATGGAAAAATCATCACAACTGGACCATATACCTTAAATTATGACCTTAACTAGGTTATTGGTATTTATTGTTTAATTAGGTTATTAGGCCATAGTGTAAACTTTCTACGTTTTGGTTTTTTTATGGCAATATTTTATGGGGATATTTGCTAGAAATTCAGTGAGAAATTGTTATATCCACATATTTGAGTGATTATTTATGTATAATCAAAGTACTTTAGGAGTTTCACATGCTAATCCATTTCTACATTCAAAAATAAATTTTAAACAACAGAAAATAATGATTCAATGCACATTTATTCAAAGTTCAAAGTGCATAATCAATGGGAAGGTTCCAACATTCATCCATATCTACTCAAAGTTCAATGTGCATAATCAATGTGAAAGTTCATCCATATCTACTCAAAGTGCATAATCAATGACTATTCCCACTGATGACTATTCCCACTGATGACTATCCCCACTGCTAGTTGACATATAAAAATCATCACAACTGGACCATATACCATAAATTATGGCCTTAACTAGGTTATTGGTATTCATTGTTTAACTAGGTTGTTAGGTCATAGTGTAAACTTTCTACGTTTTGGTCCTTCTATGACAATATTTTAGGGATATTTGCTAGAAATCCAGTGAGAAATTGTTATATCCACATATTTGAGTGATTATTTATGTATAATTAGAGTGCTTCAGGGGTTTCACATGCTAATCCATTTCTACATTAAAAAATAAATTTTAAACAACAGAAAATAATGATTCAATGCACATTTATATCACCGGATTCCAACAAAAAAACCAAAACCTAAAATAGTTAGATAAGCCCAGTTATTAGCGCTCATTGTTAAAGATGATAAGACAAATGACTTTTTTGTTCTTGATTCAGACTCAAAGGTATTTGTCAGGAGTGAAAATCTGATTCCTTACTGACCACCAACCAGTTATTCCAGGTAACATAGTCTTTCTTGAATAACCATGTAAGTCAAACATGAACTTAAATGGAGTGCAGATTCCTTCCATCGAACATAAGTCAACTTGCATGTCAATAATGACTATCTCTACTGCTAGTTGACATATAAAAAAAAGAAAGATAGAAATCCCTGAAAAAATCATCACAACTGAACCATATACTATAAATTATGACCTTAACTAGGTTATTGGTATTCATTGTTTAACTAGGTTATTAGGCCATTTTCTGACTATATTTTCTGGGGATATTTACTCGAAATCCAGTGAGAAATTGTTATATCCACATATTTGAGTGATTATTTCTGTATAATCAGAGTATCTCAGTGGTTTCTTAGAATGCTAATCCATTTTTACATTCAAAAATAAATTTTAAACAATAGAAAATAGTAATTTCGTGCACATTTATATCACCTGATTCCAACCAAAAAAAACTTAAAATAATTAGATAAATCCAATTATTAATTTTCATAGTTAAAGATGATAATACAGATTACTATAGTCCGTTAACACTTTGACATTATAAAACACCTTTCCTACTTTGCCATCTTTTTACTCACCCATACGGATATTTGACACATCTGGGATCGGATGATGAAAATTCTTGCTAAATATTATGAAATGCACAAAAACAAAGCCATCGATGAATAAGAATGGAATAAGAAAATAAAAGTTCAAAGTTGGAATGTCTCATACAGTGTAAAATTGCAAAATTTGAATTTGAGTAGTGATACGTTTATCTTTAATTTTTTTAATAGAGGAGAATGCTACGGCGGGAGCATTCACGAGTGGAATTACTCGTAACTGAAACTTGAGTTAAGCATTAACTCTCTTAAACTTTTGTTTCCATATGAAAATGGGCACAAAAGATTTGGATAGCTCATCAACTTCAGAATTTTATTGATAAAATAATTCCACAATAGTACAAAGTACTATAATAGCAGTCACTTATGTTTTCATATAAAAATGGGTACAAAGATTTGTGTACCTAATCAAATTTGAACTATTAATAGCAGTCACTTATGTTTTCATATAAAAATGGGTATAAAGATTTGGGTAGCTAATCAAATTTTTATTGTTACATAATTACACAATAATATAGAAGAACTATTAGCATATGGGAAAGGGAATTTCTAAGTGAATTGAGGTGGTTATGTTGTTAAAGTTCACTAAATTTTGTTTTTGAATGAAAAATGAATACTTCACAAGGTGAGTGTTCATCTTACACTTCACAAAATATCTTCAATGATCTTCTAATTCCAAATAATCATAGATATGTGATAGTGTCTTTCCTAGATAGAAATAGAAAAAGAAGAGAGGCAATGATTAAGAGGGTGAAGAGATGATGATGGAGCAAAACCAAAGGACAATGTTTTGAGAATGAAGGAAAGGTGAAGGTGAAGGAACATAGACCAATCGGTAGATGATCCATGGGGAAAAGGTGAAGGTCAAGGAACATAAACCAATCGGTAGATGATACATGGGGAAAATTGCATAGAACAAATGACACCTAAATGGAGAAAACAAAAAACACTTCTCGCTCTTTGATGAAATGAACTAAATGTGAGAAATTACAATGAAATTATTTGCATTTCTTAAACAAAAACCTCCAAATTCATATACGAAGCTCCTTTTTCATCCATAGGTATCTCTTGAGCTCTCCTTCCCATGGTCTTTCCTTCCTCGTCAAAACAATGGTGACAATTGTTCTCACCTCTTCTTCATTGAGAACTCCACTCACATAGAAACATATATGTATGGCTATCCCTAGACATTCCAACATGAACTTGGATTTGAATGGATGTTCTACAAACTTGGGCCATGTTGCCATGGGACTTCTTGATAATGGCCCAGGTGTCCATGCTATTGATTAGAAGAGCACCATCAATGGGAGGCATTGGAAGAGACAACAACCAGATGTCCACCTTAGCGAGATCTCCATATTAGAATCCTTGAGCTTAGGATGGAGATGTTTCAAGTTCCATGTAGTCATTATATATGAAATTGTTACACCTTTGTGCAAGGATAGAAGCTTGGTTGATTAAATGAATGGAATGAGATGGCCTTGTGTTAAGGATGGGATGGCCAATACATGGGGCTTCTTTCTCTCGTTATCAACCCCACTCAAAAATCTTCACAAGTGAAATAACACCAATCCAATATACCACTTTAATAAAACATGATCTACATTTAAGAAAAAATAAAACCAATTGTGAAGCTTGTTGATCTTCTCAAATCAGGTTTTGGTAGTGGTTCTTAAATCAAGTTGCATTAATATTGTTTTTCTAGAATTGCTTGGAGCCAACATTGCTATCCATAATGGACATGGACAAAGACCCACCTTCATTATTGGTTTGCAAGCTCCTCACAGTCTCCACAAACATGTTTGAGGCTTCTCCAAGCATATAATAAAACCCTTCAATGAATTCATATTCCATTCTTCTATATTGTTTTCTTATTATCATTCTTAGATAATTTGTTTACCCCCACCCCACCCTAATTACCTATAGTTTACAATTCGTTAATCTATCAAACCTAGCTTTAGAAATCACATTTTACCACCATCAAAATCTTAGAGCTACACTATACGCACATGGTTTATTTGCAAATAAGTTTAAACAAGCATAGATGGTGTCCATTTCCTTACGAATTTTTAATCCAAAAATTGTTGGCTAGATTGAATCAAACTTGGCTTCGTTGAGCTCCCAAGATTAAAAAATCCCATTGTTATTTGAGTAAATACTAAATATTGATAAAAGTAGAAAATACCATCACTCAAAGGAGAGTTCCCTTATGCGAATTCTTGAAGGCATCTGTTTCACTAAAACAAATTTCGTCGTAATGCTTTGTGCCACTGGATTTTTGTTTCCACTTCCTTGGCTGAAGTGCTCCTGTAGAACTATGCTTTGGGTTGGTTATTTCAATCTTCTTAGAATCACTCTAACAATGACCTTGAAAATTGATGGGAGGTAAGGAATCAATTGGTTCTACGGTCTATTAAGTTTCACTTGAACCATCGAGAACAAAATTTGCCCAATGCAAACTAAAGTGAGATGAAAAAATTCTAGCTGTATTTTGTTCTAAACTTTGTTCCTCATTGGCAACATTGATTGGTTCACCCAACATTCTAGGATTGGGATGACAATTATGTTTGAAGCATCTGCTTAGAAAAAAGTCTCTTTCTCTGTCAAGCCTTATGGTTACTGCACCTGAGAGAGGCATTATTTATTTCACTGACAATCATGGATGATTTTAGGAG
The DNA here is from genome assembly GCA_010110895.2 of Picea sitchensis. Taxonomy (NCBI): domain Eukaryota; kingdom Viridiplantae; phylum Streptophyta; class Pinopsida; order Pinales; family Pinaceae; genus Picea; species Picea sitchensis. The sequence continues at coordinate 19,952 of SNQJ01S0060873.1, forward strand.
CTAAATTTCTCTCATGGGCTAATTTTCCATGGTTTTTCCAAAAAACAGATTCTTTATTCTAAAAACGATTCGCCCAAATTCTATAGGATAAAACTATTTTACCTTAAAAATCACCAAAATTTTATACAAACTATATAAAATCCTTAGAAATTTGAATATTTTAACAAAAATATCGCTAAACATTTATAGTTGGCATATGAAGGATTACTAAGATTCGCCAAGGTTTCTACATTTAAAAAAAAATATCCATCCTTAAAATCATCCTTGCTGACAATATTTGAAATCAACATGATGAAGAAAATCAGTAATCAATGCAACAATTTTGCAGTTGCAGAATTCCCTGTCTTTAACATTTTTGCATTATTCCCTTTGTCTTTGGCATTTTTGCCATCTTAGTAAGAAGAACTCAATCTCTAAAAGTAGTTTCAGCTTCCCCTTCAAAGAATTCTTAGACTATAGATCATTGGCCTTGCTCTTACTTTTTTGATGTTCACAAAGATTCGATGGAAAAAAACTTTTAAAACTGGAAATTATGTTCTATTCAAACAGTCTTGGACAATTTGCAATGGCTTGAAAGGATGTTTTATAGGCCTATCTAAAAACCATAAAAGGATTGGAAGAGTGGTAGTTTACCTGATTATTAGCAAAGGAGACATCTATCTTTTCAGATAGCTCAAGTTTTATGAGATTTAATGAAGACATAGAGATGAAAGAACAATAGATTCACCATTTCATCGACTCTTCTTAGGCCCCTATTGAGACCAGTTCATAGAACTTCTCTTTGCACATTTCCTCTTATCTAATTCTACTAAAACCCTTTTGTAGTGTATGGTGAAGGGAAAAGGTAGAAGGGCACTAAGGTGATGGAGGAAAAATGAGAGAAGAACCCTTTTGTAGTGTATGGTGAAGGGGAAAGGTACAAGGACACTAATGCGATGAAGGAAAAATGAGAGCACAGAGGTTGGTTGCAATGGGAACACAATTGGAGCAATCCTTCAAAGTGACTTCTTTTTTGTGTTGGCTTTCTAGATACACGGGGAACATGTTTGGGCTTTATGGACTATATACATAAATTTGATTGAAACACTTTATGTGTAGGTGTTGTCTAATTATTCTATGAAATGTTTTTTTTATTGGAATTGTTGTTTAAAATCCGAAATGAATTCAGCACACTAAAAAACGCTTGAGGCACTCAGATTATACAGAAATAATCACTCAAATTTACGTATCTAACAAATTTCTGCCGATTTTGAGCAAATGTCCCCAGCAAAAATCATTGCAGAACATCCATTTTGTAGAACGCTTAACTATGAATATGTATAGGTGTTGTCTAACTATTCTACGAAATGGTTTTTTCACCATAATCTGGTGACATAAATCTGCACGAAATCACTATTTTTTTTGTTTAAAATCCAGTTTTGAATGCAAAAATGAATTCAACAAAAACCCTAGTGCACTTGGATTATACAGAAATAAAAACTCAAATCTGCGGAGCTAACAATTTCCTGCCAGATTTTGAGCAAATGTCCCCAGAAAAAAACATTGGAGAACATTCATTTCATAGAACATTTAGACTACGACTATGCATAGGGATTGTGTATCTATTCTACAAAATGTTTTTTTCCAAGTAATCCGGTGACATAAATCTGCACGAAATCACCATTTTGTATTGTTTAAAATTCAGTTTTTAATGCAAAAATGAATTCATCATGCTGAAAAATCCTTGGGGCACTTGGATTATATAGAAATAATCACTCAAATATGCGGATCTAACAATTTCTTTCCGGATTTCGAGAAAATGTCCCCAGAAAAAATCATCAGAGAACATTCATTTCGTAGAACATTTAGACTACAACTATGTATAGGCGTTGTCTAACTATTCTATGGAATGTTTTTTTTCACCAGAAACCGGTGACATAAATATGCACAAAATCTCTATTTTTTGTTGCTTAAAATCTAGTTTTCAATGCAGAAATGAATTCAACATGCTGAAAAACCCCTGGGGCAATCGGATTATACAAAAAAAATGACTCAAATTTGCATATCTAACAATTTCCTGCCAGATTTCAAGCAAATGTCCCCAGAAAAATTCGTCGGAGAACATTCATTTCGTAGAACGTTTAGACAACGACTATGTATAGGCGTTGTCTAACTACTCTACAAAATGTTTTTTTTCACTAGAATCCGGTGACATAAATATGCACGAAATCACTATTTTTTGTTGTATAAATCTAGTTTTGAATGCATAAATTAATTCAGCATGCTGAAAAACCCCTGGGGCACTCGGATTATACAGAAATAATCACTGAAATATGCAGATCTAACAATTTCCTATCGGATTTTGAGAAGATATCCCAGGAAAAAAATCGTCAGAGAACATTCGTTTCATATAACGTTTAGACTACGGCTATGTAAAGGCGTTGTATAACTATTCTATGAAATGTTTTTTTTCACCGAAATCTGGTGACATAAATCTGCATGAAATCACTACTTTTTGTTGTTTAAAATCCAGATTTGAATGCAGAAATGAATTGAACATGTTGAAAAACCCATGGGGCACTCAAATTATACATAAATAATCACTCAAATCCGCAGATATAACAATTTCATGTCGGATTTTGAGCAAATGTCCCCGAAATTTTTTGTGAGAGAACATTCATTTCATAGAACATTTAGAGTACTAATATATATAGGTGTTGTCTAACTATTCTATGGAATGGTTATTTTCATCGTAATCTGATGACAAATCTTCTTGAACTCACTATTTTTTGTTGCTTAAAATCTAGTTTTGAATGTAGAAATGAATTCAGTATACTGAAAAACCCCTGGGGCACTAGGATTATATAGAAATAAACACTCAAATCTATGGATCTAACAATTTCCTGCTGGATTTTGAGAAAATGTTCCCAGAAAAATTGTCGAAGAACATTCATTTCATAGAAAGTTTAGATTACGACTATGTATAGGCATTGTCTAATTATTCTATGAAATGATTTTTTTCACCGGAATTTGGTGACATAAATTTGCACGAAATCACAGTTTTTTGTTGTTTAAAATCAAGTTTTGAATGAAGAAATGAACTTAGCATGCTTAAAAATGCCTGGGGCACTCAGATTATATATAAATAATCACTCTAATATGTGGATCTAACAATTTCCTATTGAATTTGGAGCAAATTTCCCGAGAAAAAATTGTGAGAGAACATTCATTTTGTAGAACTTTTAGACTAAGACTATGTATACATGTTGTCTAACTATTCTACGAAATGGTTTTTTCACTAGAATCTAGTGACACAAATCTGCACGAAATCACTATTTTTTGTTGTTTAAAATCTAGTTTTGAATGCATAAATGAATTCAGCAAACCCTTGGGGCACTTGGATTATAGATAAATAATCACTCAAATCTGCGGATCTAACAATTTCCTGTCGGATTTCAGCCAAATGTCCCCAAAAAAAATCATTGGAGAACACTAATTTCATAGAACGTTTAGACTACGGTTATGTATAGGCGTTGTCTAACTATTCTACGAAATCGTTTTTTCAACGAAATCTGGTGACATAAATCTACACAAATCACTATTTTTTGTTGTTTAAAATCTAGTTTTGAATGCAAAAATGAATTCAGCATGCTGAAAAACCCTTGGGGCACTCAGATTATACAAAAATAATTACTTAAATCTGCGGATCTAACAATTTCCTGCCGGATTTCGAGGAAATGTCCCCAAAAACAATTATCGAAGAACATTTATTTTGTAGAACTTTTAGACTACGTCTATGTATAGGTGTTGTTTAACTCTTCTACAAAATGATTTTTTAAATTAAAATCTGGTAACATAAATCTGCACGAAATCACTATATTTTGTTGTTTAAAATCCAGTTTTGAATGCAAAGATGAATTCAACATGCTGAAAATGCTTGGGGTTATGAACTGATTTATGCATTTTCATCGCTTTGTATATACAACAATGGGTCATTTAAGAGTGCACATAGTATTTGTTAGCACAATGTTGTAAAAGGGGTGTTTCTCCCTTAGGTAAGGACACCATGGTGAAGTTGTGCTCAAAAGGGGGATACAAAACCCACTTTCTACCTTTTATCCTAAGTTTTGGGCTCAAGCGGATTGTGCTAAGAGGCGTGTAGATCTGGGCAGTCGAGATTTGCACGCTCAGATCTATGGTGCACAATCCTAGTTAGACCCCCCTGATCATTCTACCTTTAACGGGGGGGTTCGAGCAGGCGGTTTTCTGGTGCAGGCCCCGCACTAATGTGGTGCC
>SNQJ01S0060873.1:54260-66190 GCA_010110895.2 Picea sitchensis
CCCCATTAAAGGAAGAATGATCAAGGGGGTCTAACTAGGATTGTGCACCATAGATCTAAGCATGCAGATCTCATCCGCCCATATCTATGCGCCTCTTAGCACAACCCGCCTGGGCCCAAAACTTAGGATAAAAGGTAGAAAGTGGGTTTTGTATCCCCCTTTTGGGCACAACTTCACCATGGTGTCCTTACCTAAGGGAGAAACACCCCTTTTACAACATTGTGCTAACAAATACTATGTGCACTCTTAAATGACTCATTGTTGTATATACAAAGTGGTGAAAATGCATAAATTAGTTCATAACCCCAAGTGTTTTCATCATGATGAATTCATTTATGCATTCAAAACTGGATTTTAAACAACAAAAAATAGTGATTTCGTGAAGATTTATGTTACCAGATTTCGATTTAAAAAATCATTTTGTAGAATAGTTAGACAATGATTATACATAGTCATAGTCTAAAAGTTCTACAAAATAAATGTTCTCTGACAATTTTTTTCGGGGACATTTCCTCGAAATCTGGCAGGAAATTGTTAGATCCACAGATTTAAGTAATTATTTTTGTATAATGTGAGTGCCCCAAGGGTTTTTCAGCATGTTGAATTCATTTTTGCGTTCAAAACTAGATTTCAAACAACAAAAATTAATGATTTTGTGTAAATTTATGTCACCTAATGTCATTGAAAAAACCATTTCGTAGAATAGTTAGACACCGCCTATACATAACCGTTGTCTAAACGTTCTACGAAATCAATGTTCTCGAATGATTTTTTTGGGGGACATTTGCTTGAAATCCAATAGGAAATTGTTAGATCTGCAGATTTGAGTGATTATTTATGTATAATCCAAGTGCCCCAAGGGTTTGCTGAATTCATTTATGCATTCAAAACTAGATTTTAAACAACAAAAAATAGTGATTTCGTGCAGATTTGTGTCACTAGATTCTGGTGGAAAAACCATTTTGTAGAATAGTTAGACAACGCCTATACATAGTCGCAGTCTAAAATTTCTACAAAATGAGTGTTCTCTGACGATTTTTTCCAGGGAAATTTGCTCCAAAATCAATAGGAAATTATTAGATCCACAGATTTGAGTGATTATTTCTATATAATATGAGTGCCCCGGGCATTTTTAAGCATGCTAAGTTCATTTCTGCATTCAACACTAGATTTTAAACAACAAAAAATAGTGATTTCGTGCAGATTTATGTCACCAGATTCCGGTGAAAAAAATCATTTCATAGAATAGTTAGACAACGCCTATACATAGTTGTAGTCTAAACTTTAAATGAAATGAATGTTCTCCGACGATTTTTTTGGGGACATTTTCTTGAAATCCGACAGGAAATTGTTAGATCTGTAGGTTTTAGTGATTATTTCTATATAATCATAGTGCCCCATCGGTTTTTCAGTATACTGAATTCATTTCTACATTCAAAACTAGAATTTAAGCAACAAAAAATAGTGAGTTCAAGAAGATTTGTCATTGGATTATGGTGAAAATAACCATTCCATAGAATAGTTAGACAACACCTATATATATTAGTACTCTAAATGTTCTATGAAATGAATGTTCTCTCACAAAAAATTTCGGGGACATTTGCTCAAAATCCGACATGAAATTGTTATATCTGCGGATTTGAGTGATTATTTATGTATAATTTGAGTGCCCCATGGGTTTTTCAACATGTTCAATTCATTTCTGCATTCAAATCTGGATTTTAAACAACAAAAAATAGTGATTTCATGCAGATTTATGTCACCAGATTTCGGTGAAAAAAAACATTTCATAGAATAGTTAGACAACGCCTTTACATAGCTGTAGTCTAAACGTTATATGAAACAAATGTTCTCTAACAATTTTTTCTAGGGACATTTTCACAAAATTCGACAGGAAATTGTTAGATCTGCATATTTGAGTGATTATTTCTATATAATCCGAGTGCCCCAGGGGTTTTTCAGCATGCTGAATTAATTTATGCATTCAAAACTGAATTTATACAACAAAATATAGTGATTTCGTGCATATTTATGTCACCGGATTCTGGTGAAAAAAAACATTTTGCAGAGTAGTTAGACAACGCCTATACATAGTCGTTGTCTAAACATTCTACGAAATGAATGTTCTCCGACGATTTTTTCAGGGGACATTTGCTTGAAATCCGGTAGGAAATTGTTAGATCTGCAAATTTGAGTCATTTTTTTTGTATAATCTGAGTGCCCCAGGGGTTTTTCAGCATACTGAATTCATTTCTACATTCAAAACTAGATTTTAAGCAACAAAAAATAGAGATTTTGTGCATATTTATGTCACCGGTTTCTACTGAAAAAAATCATTCAATAGATTAGTTAGACAACGCCTATACATAGTCGTAGTCTAAATGTTCTATGAAATGATTGTTCTCCGACGAATTTTTCTGGGGACATTTTCTTGAAATCCGGAAAGAAATTGTTAGATCCACATATTTGAGCGATTATTTCTATATAATTCAAGTGCCCCAAGGGTTTTTCAGCATGATGAATTCATTTTTGCATTCAAAATTGGATTTTAAACAATAAAAAATGGTGATTTCATGCATATTTATGTCACTGGATTACGGTGAAAAAAACATTTTGTAGAATAGATACACAATGCCTATGCCTAGTCGTAGTCTAAACGTTCTATGAAATGAATGTTCTCCAATGATTTTTTTTTGGGACATTTTCTCAAAATCCGGCAAGAAATTGTTAGCACCGTAGATTTGAGTTTTTATGTCTGTATAATCCAAGCGCACCAAGGTTTTTGTTGAATTCATTTTTGCATTCAAAACTGGATTTTAAACCAAAAAAATAGTGATTTTGTGCAGATTTATGTCACCAGATTCTGGTGAAAAAACCATTTCGTAGAATAGTTAGACAACACCTATACATATTCGTAGTTAAATGTTCTACAAAATGGATGTTCTGCAATGATTTTTTCTGGGGACATTTGCTCAAAATCGGCATAAATTTGTTAGATCCGCAGATTTGAGTGATTATTTCTATATAATCTAAGTGCCCCAAGGGTTTTTCAGTGTGCTGAATTCATTTCGGATTTTAAACAATAATTCCAGTAAAAAAAAACATTTCATAGAATAATTAGACAACACCTATACCTAAAGTGTTTCAATCAAATTTATGTATATAGTCCATAAAGCCCAAACATGTTCCCCGTGTATCTAGAAAGCCAACACAAAAAAGAAGTTGCTTTGAAGGATTGCTCTAGTTGTGTTCCCATTGCAACCAACCTCTCTGCTCTCATTTTTCCTTCATCGAATTAGTGCCCTTGTACCTTTCCCCTCCACCGTACACTACAAAAGGGTTCTTCTCTCATTTTTCCTCCATCGTCTTAGTGCCCTTCTACCTTTTCCCTTCACCCAGTAAGATAAGATTAGAAGTGTTTTACCACTTTAAAAACGGCATAGGCCTGTTGATCTGTTGTTGGGTAATTAAGTTATGTTCCCTTGAAGGCTGAGCTCATAAAGGAAATTGGGACTTCATTGTTTTCAGCATTCTTTTGGGTTAGGAAAGCAGCATAAGACCGATCAGAAGCAAACGTGTAGAGGGTGAAGTCTCGTGAAAAGTCAAAGCTCATTAGAGAAGGAACATCTACTATAGCCTTTTTGATTGAGTCAAAAGCCTGACTTTCAGAAGGTCCCCAATGACACTTTACATCCTTTTTTATTAAATTTTGTAATGGTCTGACCATTTATGAAAAGCTGGGGACGAACCTCCTAACAAAGTTTATCTGTCCTAAGAAAGATTGCATGGAATTTTTTGAAGAGGGAGGGGGTAGTTTTGAAATGACTTGGGTCCTTTCAGGGTCAATAATCATCCCTTCATTTCATACAATGAATCCGAGAATCTTCCCTTGTTCTAGTGCGAAGACATATTTTTTAGGATTTAAAGAAATGTCATACTTACGACATCGTTGCAGAACAGATCTTAGATGGGCTAGACGATCTCCTTTATTTTTTTAGAAGACAATGATGTCATCTAGGTAAACTACTATAGATTGATTGATTAAGCTGCGGAAATCAATATCCATCGCTCTCTGAAAAGTGGCACCGGCATTTATGAGCCCAAAGGGCATCTTCCTATAAGCGTAGGTACCCCATGGGGTATGGAAAGTAGTTTTGAGCTGGTCTGGGGGAGACAGAAGGACTTGGTTATACCCTAAAAAACCATCCAACAAGGATAATATTTTAGAACCAGATACTTATTGAAGGATCTGCTCCATGGGAGGGACAATGTAGTTGTATTTATCAGACGCTCGGTTTAAATTTCAGAAATCGACACACAGTCAGATTTCACCACTCTTCTTCCTCACATGGACAAGATTAGAGACCCACTATGTATGTCCTACTGGGAAGATTATTTTAACATTCAAGAGTTTGTTTAATTCTTTCTTGACTGTTGGTTCGAGTATTGGGTGCATCTTTCTTAACTTTTGTTGAAAAGGTTGGGTCTAGGGTTTCATGGGAATAATGTGTTGTATGATGTTAGCATCAAAGGTATTTAGGTCGTCGTACGTCCAGGCAAAGACATCTTTGAATTCCTTAAACAACTTAATAAAATCCATCTTTTCTTGCTCAGAACATCCCAACCCCAAATCGATGCACTATGGGTTATCTTTATTTCCTTAATTTACTTTTTCATGTGTCAAGGACGAACTATTCCTTTTACAATTCACTAATTTCCTAAATTTATCGTGAAGATCATACAATTTTTCTAATCTGACCACATATTTCGGGATAGAGTTTACCATATCAAATGTAGACTGCATGGATCTTGGATCTGGTATTATCGTAAAATCGAGAAGGTTTTCGTCGTGGGTACCCTCGTCGATAACTGTGCCTTGGAAAGTCTCTTCCATGTGGATAAAACTGATGATCTGTTGATTATCATCGAATACTCTCCGATTTGTGATATTTTTCGAGATGGATGGTCTGAACAACAACTCGATGGAAAACGCGTTCGGAGATAGGCCTTCTATAGGAACAAGTTTTGAGGTGACATTAGCTAACAAATCATCCTCAGAGTTATTCAATATTGGAATAGAATTAATATTAAACGCAGAAAAATTGTTCATTAAATTCCAGACCTCAGTTTGATAGATTTTCAAGTGTGGAGATAAATAGTGAATAGAATGTTTTACCTGTTTAACCACAATTTCTAAATCACCAAAGACAGTCAAATTCTGGATCTTCAAATCTAGTGCTTTCCTAAGACCTTGCAGGAGTGCTTCATATTCAGCTATATTGTTTGTGCATTCAAATTCTAACCGTCAAGCAATCAAAGTTTTGTTACCTACTGGATCGATGAGAACACACCCTGCACTAGCTCCTTCCTTAGATTTAGATCCATCAAAATAAAGAGGCCAAATTTGATTTTCATCAGGTGCATGTGACCATTGGGAGAAGGTTGTCGAGTATGTGTATGTCATAATTTTGGACTGTTGTTCCAGGTCGGTAATGGTAGAAGTTTCAGCCATAAAATTACCGAAGAAAGTATCCATCCCCTGTATTTCATTTGAATTGGTGGAAGCAGTGAATGGTTCATTGAGCTCATTTAAATCTGTTACCGTGAACTTAAGATAACGCTCACGATTCACCTTGATTTTGTTAGGCTTTCCATTCTTGATCAGCCACAAGTGAGACCAATCCATTGCAAAATAGCCAAGTAATTGTTCTGACCAATATCTACTTGAAAACAAACCATACACTTATGGGATATCTACGACAATGATATCAATAACTTGATGGACTTTAGGATTAGATGATAATCTGATGAGCACATTTTTTAATTCACCTATTACTTTAACACTAGTTCGATCAAGTTGGATAATTTTCAGGTTTTACGGTTGAACTTTGGCATTAATTTTTTGACAGAGAGACCAAGGCATTACGTTTGACAATGCACTTGAATCTACCATACAGTTATGTACATTCCTATTGAATATTTCAAAAGTCAACAAAAAGGGTGGGAGATTTCTGCGAGTATTAACAACCGAAGTTTGTTGTTTTTTAATCACAACCCCTAAAACTAGTTTATCTATATTTGTTACACTTTTTACAACAAGGTCTCTTTTATCATAAGGCTCTGGCGTTGTTTTGGCGGAGACATTTTGAGGTGTTTTGGGGATTTTTTCAACAATATTGTTGTTGTTTGGATTGTTGTTTTTGTTGTTTTCTACAATATTTTGCAGCATCTTTTGCAAAAGAAAAGGGGATTTTAGTAATTCGTAAACAAAAATGTTAGCTCTAAGTTTTTTTAGATCCTCAATCAAATCATACTCTAAACTTGGGGTTGTTGAATTCTATTTAGTTTCAATTGATTTAGACTGTTTTGGAGGTGCATTAGTTATGATTTCAGAAGAAGATTTATTTGTTGTCTTGCTCCTGGTATTGTAAGGATGCACTATTTTGAAATTAGCTTGAAAAATGCTATCCAAAAAATGCCCAAAAATGTTGGGAGATAATTCATCCTCTTCCACCACCTCTTGTTTGGCTATGTCTTCAGGAATCTCCGGAGGAATCAAGTTATCATGTGCCTCTAAGATTGTCTGAATAGCAAACTGTAATCTTTCTAGATTTAGGCCTTCTGAATTTGAGTTAGGTCGGTTTGTGGGAAAAGGATTTCTAAAAGGGGGTTTGTAAGGCCCTTTGCTTGAAGAATCTTCTTCAGTCGATCTTCTCAAATATATGACTTGATTAGACAAATTTTGAACAACCTTCTGTAAGCTTTCTAGATCTAAACTATTCGGTTGAGTTTTGTTTTGGGGAGGTCTAGGAAGGATCTCGATTTTCTTTTTGGAGGCTGAAGTAGTCTCTGCCTCATTACAGATATTGTCTTTTAGGCTGAGAATATCTTTCTCAATTTGACTTGCCTCTTCGAAGGCTTCTAACAATGTGGCTTTCTTCGACCTATTTACCCAGATGGCTATATTTTGGTGTAAGGCTTTGGTATAGTATGCGACGATGAGATTTTCGGTAGGCATCGAGTCTGTGGGGATTCAATTTTTTAACGTTAGGAACCTTTGATTAAATTCTTTTATATTTTCTTTGGGGTTCATCTTTAAAATAGAGAGTTCCATGATTAGGACTTCAAGAGATTTGTCATCTCCGAATTTTTCAAGGAAACAAGACTCGAATTTATCCCATGACACGATGGTGTGGGGTTGTTGGGAAAAGTACCAGGTAGAGGCATTGCCTTCAAAGGTGTAGGGAAACAATCTACATACTACGTCTTCGTGTTCAACACTACGAAGCCTAATGGCTAGCATAAATTTTTTGATATGATCTTCAACAATCTGCTTGGAATCTGGGTCAAATTTAGGGAGCCATTTCTCCAGATGTTTAGCCAAAGGATGTTGGGGACTAGGTATGGCCATTGCATCTTAGTCAAGTCAAGGTCTGGCGAGATTGTTTGGATTGGCCATAGGTGAGGGAGGTGTCGAAGGCTGAGATGAAGAAATTCCTTCGTCTGATGATTCTTCTCCAGAAGAAGAAGGAGATGAAGGGGGTGGTGATGGTGGAATACCATATCCTCCTGCTGCAGGAGTGAGGATATGATCTAGATCCGAAGGGTTTAGGGTAAGATTAGTACCTTCAAGTTGTTCCATGATATCAGAGAAGTCTAATGGTTGGTTCAAAGTCCGACCTGGTTGTCTGATACAGGCCAAGGCACTGTGCGTCCTAATGAGGGATTGACGAACAATTTCTTGTACTTCAGCCCCTGGGGGGTTTGGAGTTATTGGTTCAACGATGATCCGTGGAGTATCATTTGATATGGTTGTTGTTTGAGGAACAATGTTGTCTTCAGAACGACTTCTTGTTACTATAGGTGAACGGGTAGGTGAGGGAGGAGTCTTGCGACCTCCACATGCCATTAATAATATTCCGGCCCTCCTTCTAGCACCATTTGTTGGCAAGCGAAATTGACCACTCGTCAACTGGAAGAGTGAATCCAGTCTGGGGTTGTCTAATTAGCCCAATCCGTTTGGATTAATTCACTCCGACGGGTTTAGCCGCTCCGTTGGCCGATTTAAGTTCTAAAGAAAGCGAAAAATAACTAAAGGAAATACAATAACTTACTAAATAACAATCACTAAAATATATATGTACATCTAAATATATGTATGTACATTTTATTTAAATAATATATGTATAATAGTTCTATATACAATTTGTACAAATCACGAGTTTTAATGTAAACTCATAAAAATCGAATGTAAATTGGTTCCTTTAACAACAATAATAAAGAAAGTGAAAATACGATTTAATTTTTTTATTTGTTTTCTTGGATGTATACATTCATGAAATCAAATATTAAACTACTTAATTGAACCAAAAATTATAGATAGTGGAAATCGTTCTATATATAAAAAACTTCTATATTCAACAAGCAAATGAAATAAAATAACAAACTAACACGTTAATGCATCCAATGTCTGTACAATAGCCAATATCCAGTCACCTTATCTAAGATGTAAACCTGCAACGAATCTTAAGGTTTCTTCAAACAAATGCGAAACAATATGATGGAGATTGAGTTTTGATAACATAACATATAATGGACACAGTTACAGTGATCTTATGATTTACAAGTGACTGCAATAATATCAATCTTCTTGTAAGAACTTGTAGTTAAACATTCAATAGGAAATAAGAGATAAATCTTAGATTTGTATCAAATTAATGATCACACTATATTATATCTGAAACGTGAGATATGGATAGCATATGAAAAGAATTATCTCAAATCACAATAAATTATGAAGACAAAAAGCTATCATCATCTATTATCATATCGAGATAAGCAGAACTTAAACTAAAACATAATACACAAAAGCTAAAGCTATAATATGTATTCTATCCCATTCAAGTCTGTGTGCAAATATCCATGCTCTATCCCCAGGCCAAGATGATCCATTGTTTACAAAATGATAGGTTTATAAAGGTCTTAGGAAACCTAACTATTTATGTTCCTGAGATCAAATTTGTTTCAAAAATAAAGGGGGATGTAACCACCCTGATTTTACTAAATATCCAAAAACTAACAACAATCTATTTTTGTTTATTCAAAATACATCATAGATATGACTGGGAGATCTTAAAAGTGCCTCAGATCAACTTTGAAATCATGGACCCCTGAATTATCCTGAAAGCAAAAGAAAATAGGAAGATTTCAGATATGTTTTCTGTCATTAATTTAGACAATTCGAATTTTCTTAACTGGCTACAGAATCTTGCGATTCTGTAGCTAGTTATAATAGTAAATGAAATCTCATTTTATTCAATAAATAAAATAGGCTAATTTAATAATAAAAATAGTTTATTCAACAAACCAAATAATCTAACTTAAGAATGACAACAATCATGATATTAAATTAAAAAAAAAAAAAAACCATACCTCTAATCATGAAATCAAATCGTATCATGAAACTTTGGAGTTAACGATGGCTGTAGGTGCCTCTATGTTTTTAAATATCACATGACCTGTGGTTTTCATATGCTTCTCCTTCCCTTGGATGATAGATTCAAGCCTGTGGTTTTCGTTTGTTAAAACATCAACCTGGTCTTTTAAAAACTTAACCCGTGACTGTAGAAACGAGACATCAGTATAGTATCTGTCAATCCATGATAGACAGACATTCGCACTGTGACGGTGTGGTGTTTGCATCAGAATGAACAAGATTATGGATCAGAGAACCCTCCATACGGATAGTAGATTTATTGCAGAGCTGGACATCGGGAAATTCTGGATTGTCTTTCAAACAAGGAGGTAAATTATCGACAAAGTTATAGGTTCGGTCAGGGAGTGGCCCGAATGACACAAGGTCTTCCTCTACAAGGAATTTGTCAATTTCAGAGTCTGAGCTTTCATTAAGCTTAATCATGTTGATCCAATATGCACGAGAGTTTGTCTTATTTCGAAGACTTTGAGAAATTAGCCTGCCAGCGCTTTTGTTTTTGAAATTGACATCAACATTACTTTTAAACTTCTTTCCTATAGGTTTCCTTACAATTTTAACACAGTCCTTTGGCTATGTAATCTGTTGACTAGCCTATTGAATGACCTTAGGATAGATCAAGGGTTCGTTGTTAGGGGAAGAGGCACAAGTCTGGGGAGGTGAAAGAGATATTTTCGGGTGGACAAGGGTTTCCTCAACGATGAGTTTATCTACTTCTCCCAATTCAGGGTTACCATAACCATTTCGTGTTATAAACGAATCCCAATAGTAATTTTGTGACTCTAACTGATGTATGAGGATGATTTTAATCAGGCCGTGATGAAAAAGACTAGAGTGTAACCTTTGTTTCTTATATCTTTTCCCCATTTTATATAGACTTCTGAGTAAGTAATATGGCATGTTCAAAGGGAAATCCATAAAACTCATAAGCAGGCATAAATGAGACAAAAATACAAGCCCGAATCGTCCCTCACATGTAACAAATTGCTTTACCACAGCGAGTAAATCATGCCACCGAGCTTTTAGGAATGAAATTGGCATACCTCTATCACAGCTTGTTATTTTTCGAGATGTAAATAGCAGGGTCCAAGGGACTTCCTCCACTTTCGCATTTTTAAACCATTTTTGACCACTCGCTGGCAATCCTGTGGATTGTCTCAGGAACTCCTCGGTAACCTCCAGTTGCACATCACCAACTTTCTCCCTACAACCATCAAAGGATAAGGCGAATTCTTGGGCAACCCGAAGATTAAAACCTTGAAACTTTCTGATGGAAACATGCCAGCCATTTCTTTCCAAATCCTCACTAGCATTGTTGTATGAGCGCAGGGTTTGGATACCATTTGGTTCAATTCTTACGACATGAGCCATAGTAGACGGGAGGGTAATCAAAGCACAACATACAGGTAGGGTCTGTGAAAATGAAACAAAGCCATAACCTTGAGCCCAACAATGAACGGTGCAAAGACTAATACAATGGGATAGTCGTTTAACCAAAACGCATGTGAAGAGGTTTGTGAAACCCGAGGCCATCCCAAGAGATAATGGCAGTCTGCAAGTCATATGCCACCTTTGCAATTTGTACGAGCTAGGACCAAAACATTGAAACGAAAATGAGTGCATGCATCATGGGTTTGATTACAAAGTTTGGGGAAATCAAAAATCGAAAAATCAAGAGTTTTGTGAAAGAAATGTAATAACAAATCAAACCAAAACCATACAAAAAATCAAATGGTTGGGGTCTTTTGTTCATTAAATCTAGCAATCTCTTAGGCATGCTTAGAATTGAAAGGGTAAAAAACAAAGACGATAATATCTTCATGGTAAGGAATCAAAACTCCATAACAAATTAAATAAGCATTTTGCCTTCAATGAAATTTTAAAACAAAATGGTAATTGCAGTCACAAATTTTCATGCTTTCAGTCATGAAAACGAAGCATCAATAGATGATAGGTAAAAAGCGACAATTTACAACTGTGGTTTCAGAAACTGTTCATGAAGAGTAATGAAATTTCATGTCCCTGTGTAGGCAACTATGTAGATTATTTAATAAAAATAACAATTATATTATTGCTGCCAATAGATGCCTGTAGGGAAGACAGGAACATGGGCGAAGGTGGAGCTGACAAGGACATGACCAAGGAATGTGTGGTAATGCGGAAAGACACACTTGTAGAAGGTTCACTAGGAAAGCGTGGGCGACAGAATGTGAGTGCTAAGGTGTAAAGGTGTAAAGGCGATGTGGCATGCGAAGGTGACATGGAGGCAAAAGGGGAGATCTTGTGGCTGAAAGAGGTGGGGACAACCAACATAGGTGGAGATGATAGGGAGTACGAGAGGGACATCTGTTGGGTGGTGGGAGGATGAAATGTGAAGGCGATATGATGATAGGTTGGGAGGACGATGCGTGGAGGACAGGTGTGAGGGAGCGAGAGG
>SNQJ01S0060873.1:66200-84628 GCA_010110895.2 Picea sitchensis
ATGATCAACGGGGTCTAACTAGGATTGTGCACCGTATATCTAAGGGTCCAAATCTTGACCACCCATATCTATGCGCCTCTTAGCACAACTTGCCTGGGCCCAAAACATAGGATAAAAGGTAGAAAGTTGGTTTTGTATCCCCCTTTTGGGCACAACTTCACCATGGTGTCCTTCCCTAAGGGAGAAACACCCCTTTTACAACATTGTGCTAACAAATACTATGTGCACTCTTAAATGACTCATTATTGTATATACAAAGCGATGAAAATGCATATATTAGTTCATAACCCCAAGCGTTTTCAGCATGATGAATTCATTTATGCATTCAAAACTGGATTTTAAACAACAAAAATTAGTGATTTCGTGAAGATTTATGTTACCAGATTTCGATTTAAAAAATCATTTCATAGAATAGTTAGACAACGCTTATACATAGTCATAGTCTAAAAGTTCTACAAAATAAATGTTCTCTGACAATTTTTTTCGGGGACATTTCCTCAAAATCTGGCACGAAATTGTTAGATCCGCAGATTTAAGTAATTATTTTTGTATAATCTGAGTGCCCCAAGGGTTTTTCAACATGTTGAATTCATTTTTGCGTTCAAAACTAGATTTCAAACAAAAAAAAATAATGATTTTGTGTAAATTTATGTCACTTGATGTCGTTGAAAAAACCATTTCGTAGAATAGTTAGACACCGCCTATACAAAATCGTAGTCTAAACGTTCTACGAAATCAATGTTCTCCAATGATTTTTTTTGGGGACATTTGCTTGAAATCCAACAGGAAATTGTTAGATCCACAGATTTGAGTGATTATTTATCTATAATCCAAGTGCCCAAAGGGTTTGTTGAATTCATTTATGCATTCAAAACTAGATTTTAAACAACAAAAAATAGTGATTTTGTGCAGATTTGTGTCACTAGATTCTGGTGAAAAAACCATTCTGTAGAATAGTTAGACAACGCCTATACATAGTCGTAGTCTAAAAGTTCTACAAAATGAGTGTTCTATGAAGATTTTTTCCAGGGAAATTTGCTCCAAATTCAATAGGAAATTATTAGATCCACAGATTTGAGTGATTATTTCTATATAATATGAGTGCCCCGGGCATTTTTAAGCATGCTAAGTTCATTTCTGCATTCAAAACTGGATTTTAAACAACAAAAAATAGTGATTTCGTGCAGATTTATGTCACCAGATTCCGGTGAAAAAAATCATTTCATAGAATAGTTAGACAACACCTATACATAGTCGTAGTCTAAACTTTCTATGAAATGAATGTTCTCCGATGATTTTTCTGGGGACATTTTCTCGAAATCCGACGGGAAATTGTTAGATCTATATGTTTTAGTGATTATTTCTATATAATCCTAGTGCCCCAGGGGTTTTTCAGTATACTGAATTCATTTCTACATTCAAAACTAGAATTTAAGCAACAAAAAATAGTGAGTTCAAGAAGATTTGTCATTGGATTATGGTGAAAATAACCATTCCATAGAATAGTTAGACAAAACCTATACATATTCGTACTCTAAACGTTCTACGAAATGAATGTTCTCCGACAAAAAATTTTGGGGACATTTGCTCAAAATCCGACAGTAAATTGTTATATCCGCGGATTTGAGTGATTATTTATGTATAATTCGAGTGCCCCATGGGTTTTTCAACATGTTCCATTCATTTCTGCATTCAAAATTGGATTTTAAACAACAAAAAATAGTGATTTCATGCAGATTTATGTCACCAGATTTTGGTGAAAAAAACCATTTCATAGAATAGTTAGACAATGTCTTTACATAGCCGTAGTCTAAACGTTATATGAAACAAATTTTCTCTGACGATTTTTTCCAGGGATATTTTCACAAAATTCGACAGGAAATTGTTAGATCTGCATATTTGAGTGATTATTTCTCTATAATCCGAGTGCCCCAGGGGTTTTTCAGCATGTTGAATTAATTTATAAATTCAAAACTGGATTTATACAACAAAAAATAGTGATTTCGTGCATATTTATGTCACCGGATTCTGGTGAAAAAAAACATTTCGTAGAGTAGTTAGACAACGCCTATACATAGTCATTGTCTAAACATTCTACGAAATGAATGTTCTTCGACGATTTTTTCAGGGGACATTTGCTTGAAATCCGGCAGGAAATTGTTAGATCTGCAAATTTGAGTCATTTTTTTTGTATAATATGAGTGCCCCAGGGGTTTTTCAGCATACTAAATTCATTTCTACATTCAAAACTAGATTTTAAGCAACAAAAAATAGAGATTTCGTGCATATTTATGTCACCGATTTCTGGAGAAAAAAACCATTCCATAGATTAGTTAGACAACGCCTATACATAGTCGTAGTCTAAATGTTCTATGAAATGAATGTTCTCTGACGAATTTTTTTGGGGACATTTTCTTGAAATCCGGAAAGAAATTGTTAGATCCGCATATTTGAGTGATTATTTCTATATAATTCAAGTGCCCCACGGGTTTTTCAGCATGATGAATTCATTTTTGCATTCAAAATTGGATTATAAACAATAAAAAATGGTGATTTCATGCAGATTTATGTCACCGGATTACGGTGAAAAAAACATTTTGTAGAATAGATACACAATGCCTATGCCTAGTCGTATTTTAAATGTTCTATGAAATGAATGTTCTCCGATGATTTTTTTCGGGGACATTTTCTCAAAATCCGACAGGAAATTGTTAGCATCGTAGATTTGAGTTTTTATTTCTGTATAATCCAAGTGCACCAGGGTTTTTTTTGAATTCATTTTTCCATTCAAAACTGGATTTTAAACCAAAAAAATAGTGATTTTGTGCAGATTTATGTCACCGGATTCTGGTGAAAAAACCATTTCGTATAATAGTTAGACAACACCTATACATATTCGTAGTTAAACGTTCTACAAAATGGATGTCCTGCAATGATTTTTTCTCGGGACAGTTGCTCAAAATCGACAGAAATTTGTTAGATCTGCAGATTTGAGTGATTATTTCTATATAATCTAAGTGCCCCAAGGGTTTTTCAGTGTGCTGAATTCATTTCGGATTTTAAACAATAATTCCAGTAAAAAAAAACATTTCATAGAATAATTAGACAACACCTATACCTAAAGTGTTTCAATCAAATTTATGTATATAGTCCATAAAGCCCAAACATGTTCCCCGTCTATCTAGAAATCCAACACAAAAAAGAAGTCGCTTTGAAGGATTGCTCCAGTTGTGTTCCCATTGCAACCAACCTCTCTGCTCTCATTTTTCCTTCATCGCATTAGTGCCCTTGTACCTTTCTCCTTCACCGTACACTACAAAAGGGTTCTTCTCTCATTTTTCCTCCGTCGCCTTAGTGCCCTTCTACCTTTTCCCTTCACCATACACTACAAAATGGTTTTAGTATAATTAGATAAGAGGAAATGTGCAAAGAGAAGTTCTATGAACTGGTATCAATAGGGGCCTAAGAAGAGTCAACGGAATGGTGAATCTATTGTTCCTTCATCTCTATGTCTTCATTAAATTTCATAAAACTTGAGCTATCTGAAAAGATAGATGTCTCCTTTGCTAATAATCAAGTAAACTACCGCTCTTCCAATCCTTTTATGGTTTTTAGATAGGCCTACAAAACATCCTTTCAAGCCATTGCAAATTGTCCAAGACTATTTGAATAGAAGATAATTTCCTAGTTTTAAAAGTTTTTTCCACCGAATCTTTGTGAACATCAGAAAAGTAAGAGCAAGGCCAATGATCTATAGTCTAAGAATTCTTTGAAAGGGAAGCTACAACTACTTTTAGAGAATGAGTTCTTCTTAGTAATATGGCAAAAATGTTAAAGACAGGGAATTTTGTAACTGCAAAATTGCTGCATCGATTACCAATTTTCTTCATCATGTTAATTTCAAATATTGTCAGCAAGGATGATTTTAAAGATGGTTTTTTTTTAAAATGTAGAAACCTTGGCAAATCTTAGTAATCCTTCATATGCCAACTATAAATGTTTAGCGATATTTTTGTTAAAATATTCAAATTTCTAAGGATTTTATATAGTTTGTATAAATTTTTGGTGATTTTTAAGGTAAACTAGTTTTATCCTATAGAATTGTGGTGAATCATTTTTATAATAGAGAATCTATTTTTGGGAAAACCCATGGAAAATTAGCTCATGAGAGAAATTTAGCCCCTAAAATCATCCTTGATTGTTCGTGAAATAAATAATGCCTCTCTCAGATGCAGTAACCATAAGGCTGGACAAAGAAAGAAACTTATTTCTAAGCATATGCTTCAAACATAATTGTCATCCCAATCCTACAATGTTGGGTGAACCAATCAATGTTGCCAATGAGGAACAAAGTTTAGAACAAAATACAACTAGAATTTTTTCATCTCACTTTAGTTTGCATTGGGGAACTTTTGGTCTGGATGGTTCGAGTGCAACTTAATAGACTATAGAACCAGTTGATTCCTTACCTCCCATCAATTTTCAATTTCATTGTTAGAGTGATTCTAAGAAGATTGAAATAACCAACCCAAAGCATAGTCCTACAAGAGCGCTTCAGCCAAGGAAGTGGAAACAAAAATCTAGTGGCACAAAGCATTACAATGAAATTTGTTTTAGTGAAACAGATGCCTTCAAGAATTTGCATAGGGGAGCTCTCCTTTGAGTGATGGTATTTGCTACTTTTATCAATATTTAGTATTTACTCATAGAACAATGGGTTTTTTTAATCTTGGGAGCTCAACAAGCCAGGTTTGATTCAATATAGCCAACAGTTTTTGGATTAAAAATTCATAAGGAAATGGACACCATCTATGCTTGTTTAAACTTATTTGCAAATAAACCATGTGCATATAGTGTAGCTCTAAGATTTAGATGGTGGTAAAGTGTGATTTCTAAAGCTAGGTTTGATAGATCAGCGAATTGTAAACTATAGGTAATTAGGGTGGGGTGGGGGTAAACAAATTATCTAAGAATGATAATAAGAAAACAATATAGAACAATGGAATATGAATTCACTGAAGGGTTTTATTATATGCTTTGAGAAGCCTTGAACATGTTTGTGAAGACTGTGAGGAGCTTGCAAACCAGTAATGAAGGTGGGTCTCTGTCCATGTCCATGTCCATTATGGATAGTAGTGTTGGCTCCAAGCAATTCTAGAAAAACAATATTAATGCAACTTGATTTAAGAACCACTATCAAAACCTGATTTGAGAAGATCAACAAGCTTCACAATTGGTTTTATTATTTCTTAAATGTAGATCATGTTTTATTAAAGTGGTATATTGGATTGGTGTTATTTCACTTGTGAATATTTTTGACTGGGGTTGATAATAAGAGAAAGAAGCCCCATGTCTTGGCCATTCCATCCTTAACACAGGGCCATCTCATTCCATTCATTTAATCGGCCAAGCTTCTATCCTCGCACAAAGGTGTAACGATTTCATATATAATGACTACATGGAACTTGAAACATCTCCATCCTAAGGTCAAGGATTCTAATGTGGAGATCTCGCTAAGGTGGACATCTGGCTGGTGTCTCCTCCAATGCCTCCCATTGATGGTGCTCTTCTAATCAATAGCGTGGACACCTGGGCCATTATCAAAAAGTCCCATGGTAACATGGCCCAAGTTTGAGGAACATCCCTTCGAATCCAAGTTCATGTTGGAATGTCTAGGGATAGCCATACATATATGTTTCTATGTGAGTGGAGTTCTCAATGAAGAAGAGGTGAGAACAATTGTCACCATTATTTTGATGAGGAAGGAAAGACCATGGGAAGGAGAGCTCAAGAGATACCTATGGATGAAAAAGGAGCTTCGTATATGAATTTGGAGGTTTTTGTTTAAGAAATGTAAAAAATTTCATTCTAATTTCTCACATTTAGTTCATTTCATCAAAGAACAAGAAGTGTTTTTTGTTTGCTCCATTTAGGTGTCATTTGTTCGACACAATTTTCCCCATGTATCATCTACCGATTGGTCTATGTTCCTTGACCTTCACCTTTTCCCCATGGATCATCTAGCGATTGGTCTATGTTCCTTCACCTTCACCTTTCCTTCATTCTCAAAACACTATCCTTTGGTTTTGCTCCATCATCATCTCTTCACCCTCTTAATCATTGTCTCTAAAGCTTTTTCTATTTCTATCTAGGAAGGACACTATCACATATCTATGATTATTTGGAATTACAAGATCATTGAAGATATTTTGTGAAGTGTAAGATGAACAGTGACCTTGTAAAGTATTCATTTTTCATTCAAAAACAAAATTTAGTGAACTTTAACAACATAACCACCTCAATTCACTTAAAGATTCCCTTTCCCATATGCTAATAGTTATTCTATATTATTGTGTAATTAGTTAACAATAAAAATTTGATTAACTACCCAAATCTATGTACTTATTTTTATATGAAAACATAAGTGACTGCTATTAATAGTTCAAATTTGATTAGCTACACAAATCTTTGTACCCATTTTTATATGAAAACATAAGTGACTGCTATTAATAGTACTTTGTGGAATTATTTTATATTATTTTATCAATAAAATTATGAAGTTATGAGCTATCCAAATCTTTTGTGCCCATTTTCATATGGAAAGAAAAGTTTAAGAGAGTTAATGCTTAACTCAAGTTTCAGTTACGAGTAATTCCACTCGTGAATGCTCCCGCGGTAGCATTCTCCTCTATTAAAAAAATTAAAGATAAACGTATCACTACTAAAATTCAAATTTTGCAATTTTACACTGTGTGAGACTTTCCAACTTTGAACTTTTATTTCGTTATTCCATTCTTATTCATCGATGGCTTTGTTTTTTGTGCATTTCATAATATTTAGCAAGAATTTTCATCATCCGATCCCAGATGTGTCAAATATCCGTATGGGTGAGTAAAAAGATGGCAAAGTAGGAAAGGTGTTTTATAATGTTAAAGTATTAACGGACTATAGTAATCTGTATTATCATCTTTAATTATGAAAATTAATAATTGGATTTGTCTAATTATTCTAAGTTTTTTTTTTTTTGGAATCAGGTGATATAAATGTGCACGAAATTACTATTTTCTATTGTTTAAAATTCATTTTTGAATGTAAAAGTGGATTAGCATTATAAGAAACCACTGAGATATTTTGATTATACAGAAATAATCACTCAAATATGTGGATAGAACAATTTTTCATGATTTCGAGTAAATATCCCTAGAAAATATAGCCAGAAAAGGGTCTAATAGCCTAGTTAAACAATGAATACCAATAACTTAGTTAAGGTCATAATTTATGGTATATGGTCCAGTTGTTGATGATTTTTTCAGAGATTTCTATCTTTCTTTTTTTTATATGTTAACTAGCAGTAGAGAACAAAAATGTCATTTGTCTTATCATCTTTAACAATGAACACTAATAACTGAGCTTATCTAACTATTTTAGGTTTTGGTTTTTTTGTTGGAATCGGGTGATATAAATGTGCACTGAATCACTATTTTCTGTTGTTTAAAATTTATTTTTGAATGTAGAAATGAATTAGCATGTGAAACACTCTGATTATACATAAATAATCACTCAAATATGTGGATATAACAATTTCTCACTAGATTTCTAGCAAATATCCCCAGAAAATATTGTCATAGAAGGACCAAAACGTAGAAAGTTTACACTATGACCTAACAGCCTAGTTAAACAATGAATACCAATAACCTAGTTAAGGCCATAATTTATGGTATATGGTCCAGTTGTGATGATTTTTTCATAGATTTCTATCTTCTTTTTTTTTATATGTCAACTATCCTTATCTCAATTGCAAATTATATTCATCTAACTGTTCAACTTTGCTCCATATCTGTTCAATGGAAGGAATTTGCAATCCATTTAAGTTCGGGTTTGAGGTACCATAGTTATTTAAAGAAAACTATGTTCCCTGGAATAATTGATTGATGGTTAATAAAGAATCTTTTCACTCCTCACAAATGCCTTTGTGTCTAAATCAAGAATAAAATAATTTCTACATAAATAACCAATTGATGATTAGTAAAGAGTCATATTTTCACTCCTGACAAATGCATTTGAAATTAAATAAAAAAACAAAAAAGTTTTCAACATTCCACCCATATTTCAACCTTTCACCCTTATATTACTGTAAATTGTAAAAACAATTAGGAAATTCTCAAATTTAGTATAGTATTTTTAATCCACACAGTGTACGTAGAAGGAAAGGAAGTATGCAGCACGTGTATGACAAACCTTAAACGCTGTACAGACTTTAGGCTAATGCCGAGACAAAGTCTATTGGTCTCAGTATATAAGTTGCAAAACTGCAGTGTTTAATGAAGTGTTTGATGGTGATGTATAGATAGGGGTTGGTTAGCTGTTTTATCAATTGTTTTTTTTTACGGGAATTAGGTGATATAAATTTACATGAATTATTAGGGTATTTGGATTTTATAAAAATAATCACTTAAATTTAAGAATTCAACAACTTTTTGCTGAATTTCCGGTAAATATCAGAATCTTTAACCTACAACTTTATAAATATGTAAAACATTTTTTTTTTTTAAATTGTAATGATTTGATGGTGATATTGATTAGATAACTAGCATTATCCACATTGTTATGGAGAATTAAATAGACTGTCTAAATGGTATTCTTATATTTTTAAGATATGTATATATATTTAAGATATGTACTTAATTATTATGTAATTATTAATGTTCAATCAGACCTATCAAAACAAGTAAAATCCATTTACGAAATACTGAAACCTTCACATTGATTATGAACTTTGAGTAGATATGGATGAACCTTCACATTGATTATGCACATTGAACTTTGAGTAGATATGGATGAATGCTGGAACCTTTCCATTGATTATGCACTTTGAACTTTGAATAAATGTGTATTGAATCATTATTTTCTGTTGTTTAAAATTTATTTTTGAATGTAGAAATGGATTAGTATGTGAAACCCCTAAAGCATTCTGACTATACATAAATAATCACTCAAATATGTGGATATAACAATTTCTCACTGGTTTTTTAGCAAATATCCCCATAAAATATTGCCATAAAAAGACCAAAACATAGAAAGTTTACACTATGGCCTAATAACCTAGTTAAACAACCAATACCAATAACCTAGTTAAGGTCATAATTTAAGGTATATGGTCCAGTTGTGATGATTTTTTCATAGATCTCTATCTTTCTTTTTTTATATGTCAGCAAGTTGACTTATAACAATCCTTATCTCAATTGCAGATTATATTCATTTAACGGTTCAACTTTGCTCCATATCTGTTCAATGGAAGGAATTTGCAATCCATTTAAGTTCGAATTTGACTTACCATAGTTATTTAAAGAAAACTATATTCCCTGAAATAATTGATTGGTGGTTAGTAAGGAATCTTTTCACTCCTAACAAATACCTTTGTGTCTAAATCAAAAATAAAACAAGAATAAAAGAGTTTCTACCTAGAATAACCAATTCATGATTAGCATTTGAATCTAAATAAAAAAAACAAAAAAGTTTTCAACATTCCACCCATATTTCAACCTTTCACCCTCATATTACTGTAAATTGTAAAAACAATTCGGAAATTCTCACATTTAGTATATTATTTTTAACCCACACAGTGTACGTAGAAGGAAAGGAAGTATGCAGCACGTGTATGACAAACCTTAAACGCTGTACAGACTTTAGGCTAATGCCGAGACAAAGTCTGTTGGTCTGAGTATATAAGTTGCAAAACTGCAGTGTTTGATGGTGATGTATAGATAGGGGTTGGTTAGTTGTTTTACCAATTGGTTTTTTTTATGGGAATCAGGTGATATAAATTTACATAAATTATTAGGGTATTTGAATTTTATAGAAATAATCACTTAAATCGATTTAAGAATCTAACCATTTCTTGTTAAATTTTCAATAAATATTAAAATCTTTAACCTACAACTTTATAGATATGTAAAATAATTTTTTTTTGAATTATAATAGTTTGATGGTGATAATAATTAGATAACTAACATTATCCACATTGTTATGAAGAATTAAATAGACCGTCTAATCTGAACTGCTTTTGTGGATATGGTATTCCTATATATTTAAGATATGTACGTAATTAGTATGTAATTTTTAACGCTCAATCAGACCTATCAAAACAAGTAAAATCCATTTACGAAATACTGAAACCTTCACATTGATTACGCACTTTGAGTAGATATAGATGAACCTTCACATTGATTATGCACTTTGAACTTTGAGTAGATATGGATGAATGATTGTTGGTTGTAACAATAATAGTGACATACATTAAAGTGGAGATTAAAACTAATTTATAATATACGTCCCGCATCGCATCGCATCACAATTGGATGGGTTGGTCCGATGTACGTTTTAAAGCAAACTGTGGTAAAAGTGGAGGCGGAAGAATCATATCATTACACTTTAGTGCAATACACTTTGAAACATTCTCTTTTTCTATCTACGTATCTCACCGCCCTGTCTGTCACTGAGACTGTAAAGAGTGATTTTTGTGACGATGACAATTCCCATCCATCATTTTGAATTTGAATTCAGATAAATGGGTGAATTAATTCTCAAGTCATCCAGTTAACTTTTGATGTTTGTTAAATGCAATCATTTACATTGGCAATGATTCCTCTCACAGATAAAATGCGATGCATGCGCAGTGGCAACTTTGTGTTTGCTTGGCCACGTGTAATATAAAGGAAGGATCAGTCATTACATTGAAAATAAATTATAAAATCAACGATGAAATCAATTATAACAGAATGGATGGGATTCGTCTCTTTCTGTCGGTGTGTTCAAAGTAGACTGGAAGTGTGAATGGATAGGGTTTCTCGTGTCCGAATGATTTCCATTGCCATATAATCTCTTTCTGTGTGTCCAAAGTAGACTGGAATGTGTGAATAGATAGGGTCTCTCGTGTCCGAATGATTTCCATTGCCATGCTTAATAATCTTTCTGTCTTTGTGTCCAAAGTAGACTGGAATATGTGTCGTTTTGAGGATGGTACAACTTGATCATAACAAGCTAATGGGACAACTTGATAAAGCTCACACAATATATGTGGCAACTTTACACAGGTGTACGTTGCTTGAAGAGTACTGACACAGCATTCATAATATTTAGAAATAATGGAGATTAGTTGGGATGATTAGTTGAGGTTGGCTCCAATCATTTCAAATCATGGGATGATTAGTTGAGGTTGGCTCAAATCATTTCCAACTGTTATTCATCATATATATATTTTGTAATTTTCATTAATCAATTGAACGAAGCGTGGCTTTGCTTCCCTGACCTCGAGGGGTTGTCTCGCCTGAGGAGTTGGTTTTCATTCTCTAGTTTCTTAAGCTGGTATCAGAGCACCTAGGTCATGGTATGAGAAGATAGATTCCTTCTTTCTTCAACATGGTTTTATGAGGAGCAAAAGTGATCTAAATCTGTATACCAAGATTGATGAAAAGGGGCATGCTGTAATGTTGATGATCTAATTATTACAGGAAATTCAGAAAAATTGATTAGTGGAATTAAAAAACATATGCCATAGGTATTTGAAATGAAAGATCTTGGTGAGTTACATTATTGCCTCGGTCTTGAAGTTTGGAAAGATGCTGGTCTAACCTTTGTCTCAAGGTAAATATGTGATAGAAGTACTTAAGAAGTTTAAAATGGATGAGTGTAAAGTTTTTTTATGTTTCAATGCAGCAGAACACAAAATTTTACTGTGATGATGGTTTAAAGGAGGTAAATGATATAGTGGGAAGCTTACTTTGTTGGTGTGTTAAGTCAATTTATAGCTAAACCTCTAGAAAGCCATTAGAATGCAACGAAAGGGGTACTTAGGTATCTCAAAGGCACAATTGATTATAGTATTAAATATACTGATTCATTCGATGTTGAGCTAACAGGTTACTCAGACTGGGCTGACAATCCAGATGATCGAAGATCTACATCTTTGTTTGGTTGAGAAGACTACTTCAAGATGTTGGAGAAGAACAAAGGAAATATACGATAATCAAATGTGATAATGAGAGAATGTAGTCTAATGACATTGCTTTAATGTATTGTAATACTAGTGAAAATACTATTGATATTTTCACTAAACCTCTTGAAAAGATAAAATTTAAAGTGTTTAGAAATATGTTAGGTGTAGATGTCAATCCTTTCTCTATTAAAGAGAAGACATAAAAATAATGAAGATTAGTTACGATGAGTAGTTGTAATTCTCATTAATCAAATGAACTAAGAGTGGCTTTCCTTCCCCGTATCATCCACTCGTTTCTTAAATATAATAACTATAAGAATTAAAACCAGTGATTTGTAAAAACCACCACACTTTGACTTGTAAAAGCCACCATACTTAACTAATCAACCTACAACTGCATGCTAAAACAAATTATTCATAATATATTATATTAGGTTATATTTTCAATGTAATTTAATACTTTCGAACGACAGAGAATGATTTAGCAACGCACATTAGCGTTTACTTCTCTTCTTTCCTCCGTTTACTGCATTATTTTTCGGGTTTACTTATTTATTTCCTTCATTTACTGCATTACTTTTCGGCTGTAATTTCTGTTGTAGAATTACAACATTAATTAGCCTTCAATTGGTATCACAGCTAACGAGGGTACAAAGTAGCAAGGTTGGCAGGTAAAAGGACCTTCGTCCCAACGTGTTACCACTATTAAAAGATTTTACTTTCGGCTGCAATTTCTGTTGTAGAATTACAACATTAATTAACCTTCAATTGGTATCACAGCTAACGATGGTACAAAGCAGCAAGGTTGGCAGGTTAAAGGACCTTCGTCCCAACGTGTTACCACTATTAAAAGCTCTGTAAAAGACATGCTTGTAGTCTAGGCTGTTGGACGAGTTTCGGAAAGTGAATTAGCTCACTGATAGTTGTATGAGTCATTGATCTAAATGGTGCCATGAAAAAAATTAAATGTATAAATGGGTTAGCTGGAGATGAGAAAGTTCATCAGATGGCTAATCTAGAGAAGGAGACAAGGGAATGTTAAAACAAGACTCAAGCACCATTGAAAGAAGTTATGCATGTAAGATAGATGCCTTGAAGAAGAATTAGTGGTTGCAATAGCATGAAGTGTATTTTAGTGTCCATGTTATAGTGCAAGTTGTAGGTTGGGAAATTCTCAACCTAACCACAAAAGAAAGTTCTACAACTTGAAAATCCCACACACAATGTCACCTCGATGTAGGCCCTGCACTTTAAGGGTGAATAGGTTACTCTAGGGAGGCAATCCTAGTGACCCTAGGGGGAATGAGATGGATATGGATAGAGATGGAAGTGGAGCCCCTAGAAATCAATTCTAAGTAGAGTAAAATATGGGAAGAGATTCCTTGTAAGTCAAGTGATTGTTTCCCCAAAGGTAAAGTGGATGATTGCACCTGCCCGAGACACAAGAAAATCCAACTTGCAATGATATATGTTAGTATGGATCAACAAGTTAAGTTTGTTTTCCCTAATTTGCAGCAATATATGACAATTTATATCAACAAATAAATCATCTAAATCAGCATACAAAGATCTAAACTAGTTAAGAAAATCAACATCAAGATTAGCAATGAATATAGGATGAAAAATGGAACTTAAGAGGAAAGAGAAGATTGTTGTTGTAAACATGTATTTTATGCAGAAAATTGCAGCCTTATGGTTGTATCTTTCAGTCACTTATATCAGCAAATTACACCATCAAAATATGCCAACAGTTATCCCAAAAGATGCACCCTAGTCAATAGAGTAAATGAGCAAAATTTAGGAGCTAGTGTAGGGTTAGTTTAGGAGTTATGGTTAGTAGTTTATCTAGGTTAGATCAGACCTAATAGTTGTAGGTTAGGGTTTGTAACAACAAGTAAGGTATTCGGAGAGAGGGTACACCCTAGTAGGGTAAGACTCCATTCAAAGAGGAAAACCAATTCCAAGCAAGAGATCTTTCAAAAGATAAAAAAATCACTTTTCTCAAGGCAATGATTTTATATCTCCAATGCAAAAATAGATGAATAGTGCCTTTACTATTGATTTAATAGATTCAAATAAATGAACTAGATATGCTACTTCCTTGGGGGTGTAAATCCTCTTAATTCCCAAGGAAAGTATCTCTAGTTAGGGTTTGAGAATGAGGGGTGTAAATCCTCTTACTTTCTCAAACAAACCCTTGCAATATTAATGAATTTTAAGAAATAAATGATGGATACTAGAGTGGGGATGTAAATACTCTTACTTCCCACTTAGATCCTAGCAAAACAATCCTTGAGTTGAAAAAATGATAGCATAAGAGTAAAATACCATACCAAAATAAAAAAAGATACTAAGATAATCCACCATAAAAGCTAGAAAGAATTCATCTGAGGCTAGCGCCTCACTCCTCCATCAACCATTCACAAGAGATAGCCATAAACAAGTGCACAAGAGAGAAATATAGCCAAGTGTAGTGAAAATTTCAGATCAAGTCCTCTCACAAGAGGGAGACTTATGTTCAAATGAGATCTTATGATCTCTTATTTATACAAAATTTCACTAAGGTGATGATCTGAATGTGAAGGTATTATAAAAAATTATGCAAGGTTAAGTTTATGTGTTTACAACATTGGATCAAAAAGAATGCAACACATAACTTATAAATCTGCGGAAAAACATAATAGAAAGAATCAAAAAGAAATAAATAAAGACGAAGAGGTTTTATAATGGAGTTCACCAAGGGTTGGCTACGTCTCCGAGTCTTGCTTCCAGTGGATGAAGGCTTTATTTCTCCTCCAAAATGTTCAATTTACATCATCAAAATGCTTTTGATCTACGTCAAATAGCTCTCTGATATGTTGTACAAGAACTCCTTGAACAGACTCAAACAATCCTCACCAAGATCCCCTCTAAAATGGGCTCAAACAACCACTTACACAATGATGACAGGCCAACAAGCCTTTCTTCAACAAGCTCTCTCTCCTCACTTCTGCATAAAAAATGATTGTACCCTGATGGAAAAAAGGGCAAGTTTAAATACAAAATTAGTTGGGGGTCGAATCCCAACTTTCTCCCAAGATCTAGCCTCTTTCTAGGCTCAAATCCCTAAAACATTGGGATAAAAACCATTAAAACAACCCAAAAATATTAAAAACAAATCATATGCTATGGTTTAAAACCCACTTTGGTGTGTTGTATGGGCACGCCCCCCATTTTCTTTGAGCTCCTGGTTGCATGGGGCCATGTGACCATGCAATGATTGGGACAGTACTAGATTCTTGGCCCTTGGTTTCGCACCTTGGCTGGTGGGGCAACCCTGTCGACCGGGCTCTTATGCCCCAACATCCGTGCGATATAATTATATATATCTTTTTTCCATATGGTAAAATAAACAAACAAGCAACCTGAACGGTCCATCGATTAATGTCAATTCATTGCATGGTTGAGAGGTTAAAAGTTCAAATGCATCAGGGGATAAAAAACTTGTTGACCCGAGCTTTTTTGTTCTGATCCAGGGTGCCACATGGCACCCTGTGATTGGGCCACTTGGCAACACATAATTCACCTAAGCCAATTCATCACACAATCACCCTATCCAATCAGTGGTCCAGTCAGCTTGTCAAGTCAACACCATACACCATGTGTCACCTCCACATCCTGCCACTTCACTGCCATGTCACTAGCACGCATCTTTCTATACTAACACATGTCTCCACTAGGTTCTACCACATCACTGTATGGACTACCACGTCAGCATCCATACAGTCCAGTCATCCTCCACATCAACACCCAAAAAACCCAAAACAAACTACCATGTGTCATGTATAGAGGCTACCATGTGTCATGTTGACTTCATCATGACAGATTACTGACATCATCTCTATGGTTTTGACCAGGTTGACTTTGACTTTTTGGTCAACATCTTTAAACGACCATATCTTTGTCATACAAACTCAGATTTTCGATTAGTTTGCACCACCAGAAAGCTTGTGATGAGCACTTAGCAGTCATGTAGTTTTCTTAAGCATTTGAGAACTTTGATTTTTGATAATTTTAGGATCCTCCTCAATTAGGTGACTTTTCCATAAATTAAGGGGTAAACCACAAGAATAAGGGTCAACAACCTTAATATTTTCACCTTTAACAAAGTAATATTAAATAATTCATTTAAAATTTCACTTTTGCACAAGTAAAACCCTAATTTAGATGGACATCTCCCCTTTAGGGAACATTTTTCCACTTAGAAGAAGTCGTTGGTGTTGGAGAAGCATGGGTAGGCCTATAAAGGCCACATGTAAAGAATCTAGGTAATCTCCTCATGGTGAAGGCCTCCTCCTCCTCAAAATGTCCATGTGTCAATGAGTGGTTGCATCACCACCAAGCCCTAGCCTCCTATATGATGTCATGCTAAAAAGGAGATGTTTTTCCTCTCCTGGGAAAAATGTTTGGCATGTGGGGGATACAATACATCATCCAAGTCATATTCAATTCCTTTCAACTTTGATGTTCTTCATCTGGTATTTGGGCCCTTGACATCCAACCTGTGGGCTTGCATTTCCATGGAAGCCCAAGCTAGGCTTGTTCTCCCAAAATTGTCCACCAACTAGGTCCTGCAAAGACAAATGAGCATGCCCTTCAAGGATCTCAATTCATAACATCATGATAAGTGAATCCAATAAATAAATGATCCACCTAAGCATGTGAATCAAAGATCAATACATCAAACAATTAATTTCTCAAAGACACTATGCGACTTATCAAGCTTGAATATAGGAGGGTTAACGAGGTGTCCTATTGGGTAGATCTTTCCCTAGGTCAAGGAGAGTTTCCAAGAGATCAATCTCTAAGCCATGTAAAGTGAATGAAGTGGTTGGGATTAAAACTCAATGGTCATAGTTCTCATGATATATAAGGGGTCATAGTGTCTCATTCATCGGTTCTTTTGTAGACGATGTGTTGTAACTTCGTCCAAAATGCACTTTTTCCAAACCCATTAATTGCCATTATTTTATTATTTCATAATTTTAAGGAGAGGTTGAAGGTCACTGCCATGGCATGGTGACCGGATAAAGCAAATGTCACCCACTCTAATACCCCAATGCCGAGACCCTGTTGAATTGTAATTATGTTTATAGCCTGGTGAACCAAGTGATTATAAGATGGGAGGCTTATGTGAATATTAGACTGGAGAGCCTGGATCACTTAAGGACAGTGAGCCTAATTTTGTATATGTAAATAATCATATCATTAATATAAATACATCACTGCGTGTAGAACGACCATGAAGAAAGAGTTATGGGGGACTAAGCTCCACTAGGTAGGGAAATGAAAAGGGGCTAAGAGGCTAGGGAAAGGGCTAAGCTAGAGGGCTTATCTCTAAGGGAATAATATTATATTATTATTTCCTAAAGACTAAGCTTTGGGAAATAACTGAAGTTATCCTAAGTTACTATGGAAAGGGGAACGAATGCTAAGTGGATCTCATGCAGCTTCATGAAGACAAGTGTCTGATTTGGGACATGCAGATTTATGTGGGGAAATCAGTTCGTTGGGCAGTTCTCTCTTCCATTCTTTCCATGCTTCCCACACACTCACATATTCACACACTCAGTCATTCTCTCCATCATTGAACCTCCTCCATCGTCGACCTTCATAACTTGCACGCACCTATAATTTCTTGAGGTCGTACCCTGCCTTAATGATTGGTTGTTGCTGCCATCATCTGTACCATACCCAAGTTTTGTTGCTGCCATCGCCCTTACCTGTTTGACTTAAGAGTTGGAAAGAAGAAGCAGGTTGTTAGGATTATGGGTTTGAAGTGACAGGCTTTCAGGCCCGTGGATTGAAGAAGCAGGTTGTCAGGCCTATGGGTTTGAAGAGGTAGGTTTTCAGGCCTGTGGATTGAAGAAGTAGGTTGTCAGGCCTGTGAGAAGCTCTCTCTAGGTGAGAGAGATTGTTGGGGAAGTGAATTCTTTTTGAGGGAGCTTAGTATAAAATATAGAGCTCTGTGAATTCCTGTCTAACCTGTTGTTTATTCCGTGGAAGGGAAGTGGAGTAGTCGATGGACTGTTGACCAGTGAAGGTGTATACTTCCTGGGGTGGGACAAGCATGTGGGGAATGATAGGTTGTGAGTTGTGTGCGTAAGTTGTCTCTTGGGAGGAAATCCTTCATGATGCATTGTGTGAACTCTCATATTCTCATCCTAGCTTAGGAATCCCTTTGCCCAGGTGGAGTTTAGTCCCAGCTCGGGGGTGACCCACTGCTGAGAGTGATGAGTAGCGTGGTCTAAGGCTATGAGGTCCGTGGAAGGTCTGCACGCAATTGGTGGGCATTGTTGGGTATGTGTTATATTCTTTGCACGAGTAGTAGTATCTGAGCGTATGTGCCAGGCGTGCAAGGGGGGTAGAGGGGGGTGGAGCCCACCCCCCCCCC
>SNQJ01S0060875.1:8108-32725 GCA_010110895.2 Picea sitchensis
AAGTTCCCCTCTCCCTCCAATGGGTCTCTCTTGCAATCCCTCTCAACACTCTTTCTTACAATGGTACTCTCATTAGAAGAAACATTGATGTATTTCGGCTATACGTGTGCTCCTAACCTCACACATCAGAGGGTATTTGTTATCACTGAAATTTTGTCCGCAAATGATTATAGGAATCCAACATATCCAAACACCTATTAGTTCATTCATGGCCCAAAAATTCATTTCCAAAGGTCACAAACTATACAACTAGTTATAAAATCAGCATGCGCACAAAATATAAAGGAAGCGCGCACACATGCACCAGTCGAAAACACAAGGAAAACACACATGCACCCGATGCACAAATGTGGACACAAAAAGCCACGCACACCTCAAAACGACACATTAATGATTCTGGTCGGCCTCCCACCCACTTTTGGTTAAGATCCTAAGTTGATTTGACCCCCAAATCTTAGATGAATCCGAGTGGGGGGCTGTTCAAAGACCTAAAGTTGCCCTAAACGGATCCTTGTTCATACTAAAGACCGGTTGGATAATGCCTCAAATATTTTCTATAAAAATAGGCCATGGGTGCACTATATTTCTAAGAATCTATTTGTATCATTATGCTGCTTCTATTCTTCTGCAAGGAACCTCTTTCCTCATTGGATCATAAAAGAAACATTTCATTGGGCTACTCAGATAACCTCTTGAGTGAATGAGCTTTGGATTTCTTCACCATTTCCTTTTAGTTTTCTATTTGTAAGAAGATCTCTCTCATTGGGGGTTCAAGAGCCCTCCCTTGGAGGAAGAGGGGACCCATAACTCTCCCTTTCTCTTTGGTGTTTTCCCACTAATACAATCTATCCATTGGTGGCATGAATATTGGTCAATTGTTAGGTTAATTTTGGTTCTAATTCCCTTTTGCACTTTAGTTTAATTTCTTTAATTGTTGTTAGCTTAGTTGTTTGTTTATTTCTTGTGCTTGATAATTCTAACTCTTGCACTAACTTTTGTCCTGTCCAACTAACCCAAATAGACTTGCAAGTGTCCCTCTTTTTCTCATTTAGGTGATGAAAAGGATACAACAATCGATAAGAGTCATGAAAACAAAAAATAAACCATCCCCTCATAGTGAACTCAATTCAGATAGTACAAGAAAACAAGTGGTACCCAAAAGTGACAAAATCTCATAAAACATTTTAGGGTGTGTTGAGCGCTCAACACTACCTCAATATTATTTTGTTATTTTAAATTGCAACAACTAATTTCACTCCAACAATGGTAAAAAGTTCTATCCTTTAAATACTACCTCAACACTATTTGGAAAACTATCAACTCTTATGTCCCTGATAATGGATGGAGTGTCCACTCGAAACGTTGGATGTTTCAAAACTCCACATATAGGCTTGATCCAGAAGTATCTCTGACATTATGTCTCACTGTGGAAACCTGCATACTTAGAGTTTGAACCTTTATGGAGAGGAGTGCCTAATTAAGGCTGTAATATTTGAAAAGCTCAAAATAAAAATGGTTAAAAGAGTTGTTGAACTCACCATTTTGAAGAATTTTCGTGACTTCAACCTTCTCCCTTAGTTTACATGCATCCACCAACACAATCAAATATCATATCTCCATTGTATTCTCACTAGGACAAGAAAATCTATTTGACGGATGAAGATCCATTTCACCAAGTCTGAACTCAATCTCCTTTCTTTGAAGGTTTTTTAGCTCCATCTCAAACTGTCTTCTTCTTTTTCTTCATATCATTGGTCTCTTTTTTACTGTAGATCTTATAGCACAAACTTACACACTTTTGAATTTGCAATCGCTTCTCAAATCCGTAATTTCTCCAAGATTTCTTCAAAACAACTCCTAGAACCTTCGAATTCTTGATCTGGAACCCTACAGGAGGCTTCAACTAATGTATCACACATCACTCATTTTTGTTCTTCTCCTTCACCTCATTACCAATCTGGTCAAGACTAGCACAATTCACTCTTTGGTGTAACCACACATTCTCTTCATTAACTGGAACCCCCACACATACCTCTTTCTTATGTTAATGATGTCTCACTCTCTACCCTTCATGTGTCTATTGCATCTTCCTTGTATGTTTCCTTACCCATATTGAACACTTCCAACCACTTTATCTCTAGTCCTATCCAGAACTCAATTTCATCCTCTTTTGCACTGACGTTTTCTCCCTTTTCCTCTCCTCAACCAATAACTTACCCTCTACATGACTTGTCCTCCTCTATAAACTTAGAACTCATATCCACTCATTTTCCCACTACTGATAACCCTAATTATTCTCTGTACATGGTCACCAACCCCTCTACTTTCTCTCTATGTGACTCCTCCCCCTATAGAATCTCAGGACTCACCTCCACTCATTTTTCCACTACCCTTACCCAAAAATATGATCTGAACATGGGCGCTAATCCCTCAACTACACCTCCATGTGAATCCCCCCCCTCTATAATTTTAGAACTAGTTTCCATTCACTCTCTCATTACCCATAACCCTACATCCAATCTGGACATAGACACTATTAATCCTAGGAATAGATGCTACCTCCCTGATTCCCTAGACGACCAACCCTCCATTCAACTAAGAATATTTCCTGATTCAAATGAACAAACCCCTCAACTTGACCTTGAGGAAAATTCCTCCCCCCCCCCAACCCTAATTCTAATGATAATGGACTATCTAAACTACTTAAATTTAACCCTAGTAATCTCCTTTTACCCCCTCATAATTCAATGTCACTTGCTCTAATCGGTTTTCCATTTCCCAAAGACCCTCTTCTTATTAATAAACTCAACTCTCCTCCCATTCCTTCCATCCATCCTAAACTTAATCCTTCTACTATTGTTAACCTAAACTTAGTAAATTTGGACCCCCCTACCCTTCAACTTATTAATAAAGGGTTTAATTTCATCATCATCCCTAAACGTCTCCCCATGGAGGATATTATTTTCTCCATTGAATCCATTACCCACCACCTCCTAGCTCATGAAGTTGAAGAAATTAGGCAGGAATGTGGACAAATCCTTCATCAATCCAAGCATCCTAAACCCAACCTCAAAAAAGAACACGTTGACTCTATCCATTGCCTCAATGAGAACCCAAACATCCTCATCCTGAAATCCAATAAAGTCAACGTGGCTGTGATTATGGACTCCTCCAATTATGATTCCAAAATTATTGACCTCCTCTCTACCTCCACCTATAAACCTCTAGCTAAAAAACCTATTAACTCCGTTACCACCTTGGTTAACAAAGAAATTAAATATTCCTCCTTGGATCCTACCGTCCAAAAGCATCTCCTTCCTCATAACCCCAAAACACAATGGATCTATAAACAACCCAAAATTCACAAAAATGTTATCCTCCTCAGACCCATATTTAGCACCATAAGAGCCCCTACTCATGCCCTCTCTCAGTTCCTTGTTGAGCAGCTTCAAACCTTTGTCGAAAAAACATCTTCTTTTATTAAAGAATCCATCGATTTCATCTAAAAACCCATGATTTTCACCTTGATGATGACGACCTCATGGTTACCTTTGATGTAGTGTCTCTTTTTACCAAAATTCTCATTTTGGAAGCCCTTACACTTTTATCCAAACTGGTTGACCCTGAAACTATGAACCTCATCAAGATCTGTCTCTCCTCCACCTTATTTACCTTTAAGGAGGTTTTCTATGAATAAACCAAGGGCACATCCATGGGATCCTCCCTCTCCCCAGTAGTGGCCAACATATTTATGGAACATTTTGAATATATATCCCTAAGAAACTTTCATCTCAAACCCAAATGATGGTTTCATTTTGTAGATGACACATTTTTCATATGGTCTCATGGGCACTCCAACTTTATCTTGTTCTTCAATCATATTAATATCCTCTTCCCCCGCATCCAATTCACTATGGAAATGCAAAAATAAAACCCCCTCCCTTTCTTGGATGTCCTTATTTCTCATCACCATGATGGCTCTCTTACCCACCAAGTCTACAAAAACAAAAATCACACTGATAGATACCTAAATTCCATCTCCCACCATCACCCAAATAAAAAGTATGCTATCCTAAAAACCATTATCACTCATTCCCTCCACGTGTATTCCCCTCAATTCCTCGCAGAAGAAAAATCCCATTTAACTAAATCCCTTATGACCAATGTTTGTTCTATATCCAAAATTAACCAATCCTTCCACTCTACCTCCAAACCTAAACCAAATATCCCCCCTTATTCCTCTCCTTCTCATGTTCTCCTTTCCCTTCCATATATCCAAGGTACCACTGATCATATTGCAATAATCTTGGAAAAAAATAATATCAAAATTGTGTTCAAACCCAATAAAACCCTCAAACAACTTTTCCAAACAACAAAAGGAAAATATGACCCAATGCTCGGCTTATGAGTCTACTAGATACTATGCTCCTGTGGGAAATCTTATATAGGAAAAAATGGAATAGTATTTAAAACCAAGATTAAAGAGCATATAGTTGGCACCATACACAAATGAATATCCAAATCCGCCATCACTGAACATTCTTTTAATTCTAAGAACCTCATTTTCTTTGACCAAATGAAAATCTTATCCCTAGCCCCTCATTACTCTTACTGTCTCATTGGGGAAGCCCTTGAAATTGAGCAACACCCCGATAAATTTAACAGAGAATGTGGATACAATCTTAGCCATTCTGGGAAACCCTCCATTTATCATGTTAACCATTAGTCCCCCCTATCTTGAATACTTCCCCCTTCTCTCCACCTCTTTCTGGATAATCAAGTCTCGATCTTCTTTCTGATCCCCTCGTGGCACCTTATCTCAAAATATTTATTTGCTCTTCTTCTCTCATAAAGTTGATTACTTCTCTTGATCTCCTAACCTTATCTTCACCCTGGATTTCTCTTTCATCAAATCTCTCTTTTAACATTTACTTTCCTAACTATTATACTCCCTTTGTTCAAATACTCTATATTTCTCCAATCGATCTTCTTTTACAACCTCTATATCGAATATTCTAATTTCTTCCTTCTTTTGTTATCCTTTCACATTTGATCTCCTAACCTAACTCCACATGACTTATTAAACTTATTTTTCGTTCTACTTTGATTATATATATTTTTCTGCCATCCCTCCCTTTATCACTGTATTATCTCAATTTATTTTATTTCTCATTCTTTTTCATTTCATTTTAATACTCTTAATTCCACTCCAATTTAATCCTTTATGTCTCAATACTTCTTCATCATTCCATAAATTTTCTTTTTAATAATGCATCTCCTTAATCCTTTATCCTATCACTATTTAATTAAATATTTCTAACAACCTCACTCCCCCCTTCATCTGGTCTTAATTTAACACTTTCATATTAAATAATTAACTATAATTCTTCATATTAATTTTTCAATCTATTTTGCTCACCTAAACTCTTAACAACCTCAATATTATTTTATTATTTTAAATTGCAACGAATAATTTCACTCGAGCAATGATAAAAATTTATCCTCTTTAAACACTAGCTTAACACTCTTTGGAAAACTATCAGCTCTTATGTTCCTGATGATGGGTGGAGTGTCCACTCAAAACATTGGACATTTCAAAACTCCACACACAGGTTTGATCTAGAAATATCTTTGACATTAAGAAAATTGGTGTCAGAATGTATCCTTCCTTGATGGGAATATTTAATTTATCAGTGCCAATCTCGTATATTAATGTTGTTGCTGATGGATCCTCATTGTCATTGAATTATGTCCCATTCTTCACTTCATATTTCGATGACCAATGGAATCTACCTTCTTTGATTGTCTCGTATGGAGGTCACTCAAACCTCGAAATGACAATTCCTTTATCTATAGTCGAGACTTCATATCAAATTATCTTAGAATTTGCTATGGACTTGGATCCTCCCTCTTCAGGAATGAAAGAGATGGATCCTGTTACAGAGCCCATATGGGCCGTCAACTCGTCTATTTCACATGATTTCCTCAATAGTACTTTTCCTTCAGATGAAGTGATCTTAGAGGCCATGAATACTCCTAAAATTCCCTGGGAGGATATTCACCACATATATTATTTCCTCCTAGAGCTTGAAAGGATTGAACGATATGAGTTTAGGTCTTCCATGAGTGAGATTTTTGGTCACACTGTGTTTCTGTTAGATAAGCATGGAATATATGCTGAAGGGGGGATGGATAATATCTCTTGTACCATTGCGATCAACATCTGTCAAACCCCTAGCAAGGTTGAGAACATTTACATAGGTGCAGATTGTTCTCCTGAAGAAATTCAGAGTTACACCGATCTGTTTAAGGAATTCCAAGACATGTTTTCTTGGAAATATGAAGAAATTATAGGGATCAACCCTAGTATTTTCGACACAAAATAAATACTTATCTAATGTTAAGCCAGTTTGACAATGGATTAATGATGTGAATCCCGGGAAGGCCCTCGCCATTAAAGAAGAGGTGGAGAAGCTTCTTAATGCTGGCTTCATCTACCTGGTTCCCTTGACCAAATGGGTATCCAATCTCGTTCCTATGGATACAAATCAAGGAACCATCAGTGTGTGTATGGATTTAAGGGATCTCAATAAAAACTATCCTAAAGATAATTTCCCTACGCCATTTATTGACCAAATTATTGATGAGTGTGCAAGGTGTGAAATATTTTATTTTATGGATGTATTTTTAGGTTATAATCGGATCCCAATTAAACTCAAGTATCATCATAAGACGATGTTCGTTGTCCTTGGGGTATGTTTGTATATCGAAAAATTCCTTTCAACATTAAAAACACCGGAGTGAATTTTCAGTGGGCTATGACCTTTTCTTTCCATGACCTCAAACATATAGTCGAGGCTTATTTGGATGACCTCGTTGCTTACTCTCACAAGAAAGTGGATCATCTGGCACATCTTTTGTTTGAAATGTGTCGTCATTTTAGTATTCCATTAAACCCTCATAAATTCATCTTCTGCATTAGTTCAGGTTTCCCTTTGGGATTTATAGTTTATGAGAAAGGGATCATGGTGGACCCCTTGAAGGTAGAGGAAATACTTTGATTTCCTCCCCTGCATATTATTCAACAACTTCATGGTTTACAGGGAAAAAATAACTTCCTATGTCACTTTATAGATAATTATGCCAATATCACTAAGGGATTTATGCATCTCTTTAAAAAGGATACTCTGTTCATATGGGATGAGTGATCCCAAGAGTCCTTTGATTCCATTAATAAATCCCTAGTGTTGACACCTTTGTTGAGTCCCCCAAACTATAGTATATATTTCCTACTTTATATAGCTGCGTCCAAAGAGACGATTGGTATGGTTCTCATTCAGGAGGATGATGAGCTCCATGAGCAGGTTATCTATTATATTAGTTGAAATCTAATCGGTCTTGACCTTAAGTACTCTCACGTGGAGAAGCTAGCCTTAGAAACCATGCATGTGGTTCAAATATTGCGCCATTATATCTTACTTCGCAAGACTACCATGGTCATAGATGTCAATCCATTTTGATATGTCTTGAAAAGGTGTTTCATAGGGGGGAATACAATAAATAGATCATGATTTTGCAGGAATTTGATCTTGATTTTGTCTCCGCAAAATCTAAGAAATCACTAGTCTTTGCGGAATTATTGTCATATTTCCGCAGGTAGGATGAGGATACTATTTATGATGACTCATTTTCTCATGAGAACATTTTCCTTATCTCATCTTCAGATCCCTGGTATGGAGATATTCTGATATATATTCAAACTTTGAAGCTTTCCCAACATATTTGGAGGTATGACTGACAGCGTATATGTCATCAAGCCAAAAACTACCTCATTACCGATGACAATTTGTATCGTTGAGGGGTATATTCTATTTTTCATCATTGTTTGACTCATGAAGAAGATGAATCCATACTCAATAACTTTCTTGGTGGGGCATGTGGTGGTCACTTATCTGGGCTTGTGACAACCCAAAAAATGTTGAGAGTTGGCTTTTTTTGCCATTGATTTTGAAAGATTGCGTAGAAGCGGTCAAGAAGTGTCACCCTTGCCAATTGTTTTCTTGTAATATGCGGTCGCACCTTTCCCTTATTCAGTCATTACCATCAGTCCCTTAACCAAGTGCGGGGTGGATTTTATGTATTGCGACCCAACATTGGTTGGGGGGAAGCATCACATTATCATGGTAGTGGATTATTTTACCAAGTGGGTTAAGGCCATTCCTACAATGAAATCCGATGGTGAGATTGCAACAAATTTAGTATTCAATCAAATTATAGATCGGTTTGGAATTCTGATTGATATTTTCATTGACCATGGTAGTCTCTTTCAGAACATGATGATGAAAGAGTTGGCATCAAAACTAGGGTTCAAGAAAGAACATTCGTCGTCATATTATCCCTAGGCAAATGGCCAAGTGGAGGTCGTGAATAAATCTCTAAAATCCATTTTGCAAAAAAATGTCATGGAGATTAAACTCACTAGTACGTGATGCTATACACTGCTCTATGGGAATATTGA
Source organism: Picea sitchensis (assembly GCA_010110895.2). Taxonomy (NCBI): domain Eukaryota; kingdom Viridiplantae; phylum Streptophyta; class Pinopsida; order Pinales; family Pinaceae; genus Picea; species Picea sitchensis. The sequence continues at coordinate 16,627 of SNQJ01S0060875.1, forward strand.
ACAACAATAAATACTTCCACTGGTTTTTCACTGTTCCAGTTAGTTCATAGAGTGGAGTCGGTCCTTCCCATTGAATGTGAGATCCCTTCTCTTAAGTTATCAATTGAGCTCCTACCTAACATGAATGATCTCAAATAATTACTTGTACACCTGGAATAGCTCGATGAGCAGGGTCAATATGCCTCTCTATCTATCAAGGTGAATACGTGAAGTGTTAAGGCTCAATATGATAAATCTGTCTATCCCCGAAAATATGTTGAGGGTGACTTAGTCCTTCTTTACGACCAAGATAAGGAACCACTAGGGGAAGGGAAATTCAATCCCATGTGGCATGATCCTTCTATAGTGAGACATGTCCTAGAAAAATGGATCCTATGAGTTAGAGGATTATGAAGAGAACATGATGAAAGCACCCAGAAATGGGATCTATCTCAAAATGTATTATGCTCGAGCCCTCCATCTCAAGCATGAGATTTGTATATTATTATTATTTAGTGTATATATTTTATTTTGTGCTTTTGTGTCACCGATTTTCTTATTGATTTTCCCCTTGGTTGGAATATGTCAATAGAATCATTGGTGTTCTTAGGATTTGCAAATGGTGCCAATTGTCATACTCGGAACATATCTTCTTCTGCTTGGGTTATCTATTCACCCGAGGGACACCTTGTTTCTTTAAGAGGCATTTGTTTAGAGCCATCGACGAACAATGTGGTTGAGTATAGCACCATTATAGATCTATTACACGATTCCATTTCGTATGGTGTTCGATCTTTAGAGGTTCTCCTATATTCCCAGTTAGTTGTGTGTCAATTTAACAATAGGTATCAGGTCATGGATCCTACATTACATTACTTATTTTGATTGAACGATATTTTGATTTCATTACTTTTAATTATATCCCTAGAAGTTATAATCAAGTATTCGATGCATATGCTAAACACGTTTTACATTGGCATTTGTCACATAACTGAGTAAAGGAAACATACATTCATACATTTATACATTCATCCATTGCAAGATATATAAGTAAAACCAAAGACCAAACATTTTTTTATTTTATCCATCGAGTTCAAAAAATATGGTATCATAGTACAAAATTGGGATTGTAGCCTTCAAAAACATATATATGTCAAGTACATCAAATGACCATGGTGTCTAAGCCTGTGGTTCAGGGTGTGTGTCTGCATGATAACACAATATAGAATTAGAGAGACATCAAAAGAGTCTCACCCACACATGGGGTACGCCTACAACCTGCCTTTGCATAGCCTCAGGTAGATCCTCAAACTGGACCATAGGAATCCTATGTGTCAGACATGATAGGTTTCCCTACACATTCTAAAGAAATTGCTCTGTGTCCCTGCTAACCATATCCTCCCCTTGGCCCCTACACCAATCACTCTGTGTCCTTGCCAGCTATATCCTCCCCTTTGCCCCTGCAACAATGTCATGGGTATCCATCTAGTCATCATGGACCTACATCTATATAATAGATATAAACATTAATATTTTATTCCATACCAAAAATATTTGCATTTTTGTTTTTCATTTATCAAATCAAAAAACAAAAAAAATTGAAATATACAAAAATTAAAATTCTTACCAATCTCCCCAAAGGTTTATCTTGGTGGTAATGGCATGTCACGATCCCCTCAATATTTGATCCCCTCATAGGGATAGTCATCAATGGAAATGATCTGTTGTCACCACCAATGAAAGAAATCATCATTATAGGGGGTTTTCACCCTACCACCTCCCAATCGCCTCATCACTTTGGCCCAACGGGTCATGGATGGATCACATATACCATGTGGAGGAACTTCTACTTTGGGACTAAGGGGTGGAACCCTCTTGAAGAAAAAAATACACAAAATGGATGCAAACCCAATGTTTCTCATCCTCCCAAGTTTGCAGTCAGTAAGTTGGATCTTCATGTTGGACAATAACGAGGTGCTCCAATCATAAATTGTGGGTCTCAAAAAATCCACATCATAAAACATAAGTGGCCTCGATGATTGATGTAGAGAGGATGATCCCAATATCCATGTGAGTTCTAGGATGATAATATTCAAACTTAGGTTTGTAATCGCCCTAATAGGGATTTGACTCCCCACTTTCTCTATATTTGCGATGCATTAGGTGGATATGTACTTATATATGGTCCTCTCACCTCCATCCCCTAGGGCCTTAATGTCTACCATATCTCCTCAGTGAGACAAAACTGTAATGAAATAAATGTCTTCCACCTCAATTCTCAATGGCTGGCCATCAATATTGAAGGCCTCAATCTCTAGATCCCAGTAGTTTATCAACATCTAGAGCAACCTTGCTTGTGTCCTCATTCCTTTTATGGCCAATAAATTATAAATATCACATATTTGCAATGCTTGTTGGGCCCTCAGATCTCCTTATACTACCACTTTGACATACTTTTGCTCCCTCTCTCTCCATTCAATCACCATCCTACAAAGGAAAAGTCGAATTTTGAGTTATTTTTCATAAAAAACCAAACCACAGACTTGTATGCAGGAAACAATTTGAAAAGTAGCATATATGGCTCGATGTACGTAGGAAATATTTAATTTTACCATGTACATTGGTTTGTGTACACTTCTCAATGAATTACATCCTATGTACATTGATTTCCCTACCTTATGTCCTCCAAAACTCAAAAAATGGGCACCAATTCCAAAATTTAAACCATTGAAATGGAAGAGCACTGGATGGGAACTTACTTGGTCCATATGGTTTCCAATTTTGTTTACCATAGATCCTATAATCATCACTGGAAGATCATGGGTGAAATGGCCTCAAAATAACTATGTGGGTAAAAAAATGACAGCGGTAAAACACATTTTTACTATTTGTAGAAAATGTTTACCCATTTTGTATAGTTTTACCCTACATTTTCCTGTTTACTAAGAACCATATGGACTAATTATATAGTGTAGGGCCTGTTTTGAAGTGTTTTTTCTAGGATATAATGGATTTTCAACATTCTTTAGCCAATTTGTGCCTCCGGAAGGTATATATCATCACTAGAATGTTGATAGGGTTTCACCTCACTTTGCATTTTTTCATTGTCCTATGACCATGATTCTTTTTTCATTGTCCTATGACCATGATTCATATGCCCTAGGTATGAACCCATTTTTTAGTGACACAAAACCTTCTCAATTTTACTAGAAGTGTTGTTATTAAGTGGTAGAGACTTACCAAACATGGGTGCCCTAATTAGAACACTTTTTTCTATTTAGTTCCCATTCAAAAGTTATCCCATAGGTCTGGGAGTCCCTTATAGTCCCATTACGAATTTTCATTTGAACCTTATTCTTCTTACTCAATCTCATTTTGACCACTACCTATGGAACTCCCTCCATTACATTTTACTCATAACAACAACCCATAATCTTAGTTAATCTCTTTTTAGACTCCTTAAAAATGAAAATATGTCCAAGTGAGATTGTCTCTTTCACACTCGTTAACTGGATTTGTAAGGATGTCTATTTCAGTATAAGTTTAACCTTTTTCCAAATACACTAATTAAAAAAAAGGAATACTGTAGTCACCATTGGCTAGAAGAGTTTTCCTTGGTATTATTTTATTCTTTTTCGGGCCCAGGGGACTAAATCTATGAAAACAAACACTACTAGAATTTTGTTCCTAATGTCGAGTTGTAATTTCATTTCATTATCCTTCGCGCATTGTTGAGCCTAATTCTGGCTTCCGCTTTCCAATTATAATCCTTTTTCCCCAACAATTCTCAACATTCTCCAATCAATGCTCCCATATATCCTTTGCAGCTTGACACCCTTTACCCCAAGAGGAAGCATCCCCCTGAATATCCATATCCTGCATGTGTTCCCTTGCATTGAGAATATGTATGTTCCAATGCATGGAACTGGTTGGCTTGTTCACAACACTCACTTTCTCTATTGTATGATAACATTCTTTCACATCTATGAAAACTCCCTAAAAAATAAGGCCAGGAAAAGAGTATTGTCTCCTATCAACAATAGTCGTGTCGCCTTTGAACATAGCACAAATTTTTGAGTCCATTCATCAAAGGTTTGGGTTTAGTATGGCCTTAGGAAGATGAACTCATTTCTTAGAGTTTTACTCCTCCGATTGGTTATTCTTGCAATCCCTATGGAGAATTTGTCGATGCCTCCCGCATCACAAAATTTTGTCAATGTTTATTCTTGATTATATGTTGCCTGAGTTATCCATCTATCTCATTCTCTGGTTCAAAGGAAGTCTAAACCCGTGTCATCCATTCCTCAAAATTCTTGAATTTTCATGTCAGCCATCCCCTTACAAGTGAATCTCAGAATCACATTAAGTTATTGTCCTACCTTGCACCCTAGGCCTAATTTTATCATTGGTAGGTGACCTTGAACCCAATAGATGACATCTCTTCATTGGTCGCTCACTAGGTGGTTTCCCTTGTGTTTGACGACAATAAATCTATTCACACATTGGGATTCATGTAGTGTCTTGGATTCAATTAGAACTTATTGGTGGTTTCCTCACATCTGTTGGAAGTTTTCATTATTGGATTCTACTCAGAGGGTCTCTTTCATGTACTACTTGCATCTAGTGCACGTGAGAGACACGCATGGTCATTGGTTCATGCATATCCTATTTGTCTTAGTTCTTCCTAATCATCAAATTATTTATTTGTACCTCATACTCGATGATGAGAGACACCTTAATGCTATCCTTTCAGTGGATCTCATTCCATCGAATTCATATCATCTATTCTGGAATCGATATCTAGAGTCATAAGAGTACCTCTGGACTTGTAGTCACCAGTGGAAAGTTCTCTCACCATCGCAAGTTGGGAATACACCAATGTCTCCTGCTCGATGGATTCCTCAAGTGTTCAAACTCAACACATTTATTCACACTTGTTGAATGTACTCAGTGCCTTGACGCCTACTTTCATCATTGATGTGTTTTTTCATGTTTGTTAATGATATACCTCAATGAATGGTAATAAAATGAAGTCTCATTATGTTCAACTTCAATTCCTTTATTCACATGATGTAGACTTGCACCATCAATGGCTAGTGTATAAGACCTCTAGTTCACCATAGAAGCACCTAATACCTGTTGTTGTCTTTCATCGTACTAGTACCTATATGACTTCATTTATCATGGAATATCATATTGTACTTCATTGTATACATATTTATTCAGTTGATTTTGAGACCAGACTCCATTGTGTCTTATTCGTGACTATGATTGCCTATGGCATATGTCTACTTTTCATTTCCTATTCATGGACATGAACAATTATATTCTATATATTCACATGGATCTGTGGTGTACTTCATATTGGAAACCATGTGTACAAAGTCAATATGTATTTTAATATTCTAATGGGTGACTAGTTCCTCCAGCTGGGTCCTCACTACTCCACCTCTAGGAATTATAATGTATTTCAACCATCATTATTTCTCCTATGACCTCACACATTAGGGGGCATATTTTATAGCAATTGTTTCCACACTCTATGCATCATGATTTGGTTTACTTCCCTTTCCCTCTGTAGACTCAATTTGCCCATTTTTCTCAATCCAAAGTCAAAAATTTAAATTTTTGTGCATATACACGGGCTACAGTTAGACAACATGTGTATACGCAGTTTGCTCCATTACATCCCACGTACATAATATTTTGTGATCAAAATTAAAATATTTTTGGTTTTCCATGCCAAGTCCTGGGATCCATAACCCTTGGCTTTTCATATGCTGGAAACACTCTGATTCAACCTTTCAATTCCCTCCAGAGGCTATAAATTGAGCCATATACAATCCTTGAGAGAGAGAAAAAAGTTGAGAGAAAATACACTCTGGAGAAATTTTTCCTCATATTGAGTCTGTATCCATTTGTTCTTTAAGTTTGAACTTCCTTTATGTTCAACCCCCAAGCTATCCCCATTTTTTGAAGGAGGAACTCAATTACTCCTAAAACTTGTGAGATTGCCTTGTGGAGGATTGAACTGGTGAAGGCCCAGGTGGAGGGACTAGTTTCTCGGTTCTGACAAGTGTTGATATAGAAGGTTGTCACCTATGTACTTATTCTAATTATATTAATAGAGATACTCTTTTATAATCCAATTATATGTTGTAAATGTTTGTATTATTTTCTATGGGTAAATTTGCTATACATGTTGATGGAGTATGCTATTTTATATGCTAACATTTCATATATTTTCCATATGCTTATGTATCTTGTATCTTGAGGAAAAGTTGTAGGTATCAAGCATTTGATCGTGAGCTCAATGATGGTTTCCTACGGATGTCCAAAAGAGGTAGGATTCTAGCCTTTCTTTTGTTGGAATTTCCATTTGTCTAGCATACTTGAGATTAGAGTTGATTTTTGGGTGTCATTCTGTCGGTTGTGGTCCTACCCCAAATTACCATAGAGAGTTATTCCTTGTAAAAAGTTAGTTTGGCAGGGTTTGAGGCCAAAACGGGGCATGCAGTATGAGATCATTGGTCTAATGCGATAGATCAGGAATATCTAATGTAGCTAAGAATGGAAGTTTCCAGTTAGCCCATGGATACTGGTAGTAACCATGTGACATAGGAACACCAACAAGACCATATATACATTGGGAAAGGATGGAAAAACTAGATGGTCCACCCATGTACTATGGTTGAACCCCCATGTATTGTGGTTGACTTGAGGGTCCCCCCATGTATTGCAGTTGACCTAACGGTCCCCTTGTTGTAACCAAGGTCTGCACCCTTGCCCGTTCCCTCCTTTACCCTATACATCCATCAAAGGTCTGATTTTTGTTTTGTGTTTTCTAAGTTTATTCTCCATGATTTAATGACTCAGGATCAATGGCCCCTACCAGTCTTTACTTACTTTGCATCATTGTATTTCTTTATTGAAAGTTGATTACATGTTATGGTTTGAGTTTGAAACATATGTCATCATGTTTACCATTTATTGAGCTTGAAATAGGTCAACCAAGTCTTTTATATGCACAAGAAACATCCAAAAAGAAAGACGCAGGAATTCAAAGAAATGGATTTCAGGCTTAGGTTGTGAGTAACAGGTAGATTAAAATTTTTGACAGTCGAGATCCAACAGTCAATTAAGATCAACAACGCTTGTGCATTCAGAGTTTCAAAACCGTGAAATGTTTTAACCACAAAGCAATATGAATTTTTTCTCCGAGAATTCGACATTCAGGCGTTCAAGCTTGTTATTTTTTCAATCCTAAAAATCCCCGAATGTCGAATTGCCAAAGTGGCTGCCACATCAATCTGAGATATTTTAATCTAGAGCAAACATAGTTTCCCAAAGTGTCGGAGCCCCTTTATCATAAACTCTTTTTTAGTTGATGTGTCATATGCCACCTGTCAATTGATTTCAGATGACACATGGCACTCATTTCAGGTACTTTGGTTACGTCATCTGCGCTATTTCAGGTGATACATGTCACTCTCATTTTTATGACACATCATCGATCGTGACAACATGCTGCCACATTACTCCAGGAGATTGTCACTCCGGGATATTTTAATCCAGAGTAAACATAGTTCTCCAAAGTGCTCGAGCCCCCAAAGTCCTGAAATATTAAATGATTAAAGTATATTAATCTCTGGTGAATTTTCTTAGCATTAAGAATTGGTTAATGAAATCGTGAGTTCGGTCATTTGAGAGATATTTATACTCTTCATTAAAAATCTCCCAAATGTCGAATTGTTGAAGTGGCTTATCCTCATTAATTGCATGCATTAAAGTATTCTTTAAACGAGGCCAAATGAATAAAATTCTATTTTACAGGTGAAGCTATAGATTTTCAAGTCTCAAATGACTTTCTAATCCAGCAAGTCTACAACATCANTGTTGAAGTGGCTTATCCTCATTAATTGCATGCATTAAAGTATTCTTTAAACGAGGCCAAATGAATAAAATTCTATTTTACAGGTGAAGCTATAGATTTTCAAGTCTCAAATGACTTTCTAATCCAGCAAGTCTACAACATCAGATTACTCATTAGGAAACAACTTGGATTCAAAGGAACCCGAGGTAGTTCGTGGGTATGACATGAGGATGAGGAGAAGAAGAACACTATTAGACCACAACCAGTCCATCACAGAGCAAGAAAAGAAGACAAGGACGGTTATGGTCAAGAAAAAAAATCTTGATGACAGTCAACATGTGCATAAAATGAAGTTGCAGGTCCAAACCTTGCAACACCATAACTAGGAATTAGGGAAGTTGTACTCTAGACTCCAGAAGAAATACCTTAAGATTTTCTTCTTTCTAAAGGAGATAATTTGAAGGAGTTCTTGAAGAAGCTGCCAACACACCCATTTATCTCCCACTGGCCTCCGAAATCACACATGGGCACCAGTGCTCGATACCAAGTTCAATTTACTCCAACATATGCATCAGTCTAGTTTATTGCTAGTAGCGATTTTTAGTTTTTTAATTGCAAGACTCTTTTATATTAAGGCATATAAGTGGTCATTTATGTTTGATATGAACCACTTCTTTCAGTTAAGTCAAGTTTAAAGTATACATTACTATACTCCATAAGTATTTAGTTAATTCAATAAGTTGTTCTCTAACTGATAGTGTAGAGTTAAGCCTCAATTCCACATGGACAAGAGCCTCTACAACTTTGATAAATATGCAATCTTTGTATGTTTTGAGGGTTTGGTTTTTGGGAAAAGAATATCAATACATCAAATGGGTTGAACCTATTCTATGCATGGATTAAAGATCTCTACCTGGTGAATATAGTCTTGATGACAGTGTGTTTATGTCCAAATCTACATGTGTTTTTATCTTCTTTTTTTTGTTTTGTTTTTTTGTAACTAGGGGAATCGGTAACAACGACAGTATTGTACTTGCGTGACATGGGTTCAAATCTTGTCGGTTGCCTTATAACCCCTAGGGAGAAATGCACAACTCGCAAGCATGCCCTCCGAGTAAATCGAGGTGAGAATCGACCTTGAGACCTCTTTTTTACATATTTCCTTCCATTTACATGACACTTGCAAATCGGTCTACACCCCTACGGGAACATGTGTTTTTATCTTATCTTGAATGAATTTTTTTATTTTTCCAAAGTACATTTCATTTCCTTCAGCTATTGTATAACTATTCTTTACTGATATGCAACCTATGAAACAACAAATGCTTTGGTGAATGTTTGTTTCCATTGCAACCTATGGGAGTAATTGTGTTTTTGATACATGTTTAATGTCTTGAAATGACATTTTAAGTATTAAACTTCTTGCAACAGACTATTCATTGAGTTGTTTTTTGTTTCCCTTTTTTTTACCTCTATTATATCACGTGTCTTTCATTTTTGTGCCACCAGACAAGGAGGTCCCTCATCCATATCATTTTTCCAACCCAACAATGCTCTTTTCTTGGTAAAACCAACCCTCTAACTGACCAACAAAATAAAAAAGCCAACCATTCCAAACTTGAGGTGGCCTAGCTCTGCCCTTTAGCAGTTATATGCAAACTTTAGGACCAACACCCATAATGTATTGTGTTTGAGGGGGATTTTTTTTTGGAATCATGGGGTTCATGGATTTATTAGGAAAATTTCCTTGTTGAGGAATTCCAACTGGTTTAGATTGACCCCATAAAGGATTTTCAACTCTTGGATATGGTTTTCGAGGATACAGGCCAGTAGTAATGGGAATGGAAGGACCTACATGAGAATATTTGCCTCAGGTTTGTTGTTGTCAATTCCACATAGAATTTTTCCTCACAGTTTAGGGTTTCCCCCCAACAAAAGGTTTCCCCCCAACTGAAGATTGACCTCCAGTGAAGGGTAGAGAATAAATCCCCATTTTTAAAGTTGGAGATGTGGATTGAGTAGCTTTTGTAAATGTAGTTGTTTAAATGAATTGACTATTGACCATCTGACCGATGGGATGACCAAGTAAATCACTTGGTGTGTTCATATTTGAAATTAGTGAAGCATGAATATTACCTAGACCATGTGTAGAGGGACATGTACTCGCAAGTGGTTGTGTCAGAGTAACCTAGGGCACGAGTGTTCCCAATAAAAAAGGAGCACCAAAAATAGTTATTTTTGTTCTTTCAAAGTCAGCTACATGAGTTGTGGATAGGGGAGGTGAAAGTCCCAATCCATATGGAAAACTACAAGTCGGTTGGTTCATGCTAAAATATGACCTAGTGGTTGAACTTGCCAGTAAATAGTAAGAAGAATAAGCATCAATACATCTCGTGGACGGTTGTTCAATGAGTTGTGGACAAAGTGGATCAATAAAAAGGGGATTTGGGTAAGATATAAGGCATTCCATGAAGGTTGTGACCAATTATTCTACTTCTTGATCACTTCTAGGATATACACTCCTAGCCTCATAAATGTTTTCTTTGACCATTCCTTCGCAAGAAGGGTCATGTTCAGGTTCCTGAACTTCAAAATCCAAACCTTGCATTCTGCGAGATATTTGAAGCCCTTGATCGACCACAGTGAAAGTAAAATGATAATCCTTAAGTCCAACTACAAAATTTAAAACCACACACCCCTAAAAAATATCTACATGTAATCAACCAAGAAACAATATAAGGATCTTCCAAAGACGGGATATCAAGTTGTCAGCGAAGATATGACAAGAAATTACCCTGACCTCCATGTAAGATCCCTTCTCGGTGAGAGAAACCCTCACTTCGTGGTGTCACCCTCCAATGGTAATGAAAGTGTGATGCAATCTATGCCCTAGGTACCATGGGAATCTCCCCACAGTCACCTTTGTAGATACTTAGGAAACACCACTAAGGTTACCAACTCGCAGTCAACCATCGAGGGGTAAAATTGACAGTCGAGACAGAACATATGGGTAGGATAACAAAGTCCAAAATTATTTAATAGAATTGAAGAGAAGTGCACCAGTAAGACTCCCGAGTACCCTGAATGGATTCGAGATTCACGAAGTAGTGATACCAAATGAAACCAATGGTTTCTCAAGAAAAACTCCCAATATATGTTATTTCTGCTACGATTGGTCAAGATTAGGAGGGGTAATCTATGTTTCTCTTTCGTACGTGACCTTGTGTTTATCCCCTGTGTCAGACGGTGTTCCTAGCTATGCCTATATGAAAATTGGATTTGAGCACTCTTTAGTGTTCTACAGTCTTGTTTAGTAGTGTTGGACAATTTACTAACTTTTTCCTAGTCCAAATATTCTAACCCTATGCTATTATTGGTGTACTATAAAACACAAATTATTTAGTTTATTTTATTAGCATGTTGGTTTATTTTAATGGCTTTGTTACTCAGAAAGGTCCACGGGGATGAAACTAGTGATGTGTGAGACTATACTCCAATAGAATGCAAAAAGAAAGAAATGCAATTGTTTCTTTTCAATTAATTATATCTATGAGAAGGATAAGAGTTTTTTTATTCTTAACAAGCACTCGATATCATGCAAATTTCCAAAATGATTCTAAACTATCAAACAAATGTTTTTGAAATCCTAAATCAAATGCAATACTATCTCTTTCAAAACATGTACCAAAACAAAATTCCTAAGAATGAAAAATTTCTCTTTGTTTTATTGTATGTGAAATGAAATCTTTTCAAATGCAAATCTTTCCTTCTTCCTAACTTTCAATGAGAATGAAATAAATCAATTTTTGACACAAAGGAACACGAAGAAAAGAATATACCAAACAAAGTGCACTCAAAATTTTGATGAGAACTAAAATAATTCAAGTGTGAGACAACTTATTCAATCAAGGACTCAAAATGGTGAAAGAGAAAAGAAAACAACCACTCTTGGAGATCCTAAAAAACGAGCAGCAAAAAATAAAAGATTAAGGCTCAGTTGCAACAAACAATAGAGTTTTAAGCATTCAAAAGACCAAATATTTCTAAAGAGGGCAACAAAGAAACTCAAAACAAGACAAACTTTGCAATTTCAAGTTAACTAAAAATTCAAAGATAATCAAGTTAATCAGAAGTTTGGAGACTTTCGAGATGAAGACCAGACTACTTGAAGGCAGGCTGGACCAAGGGATCTGTTTAACCTAATACAATCATACAATTTCACAACTTAAATAATTCAGAAACTCAAGGGAGGTAAAAGAAGTGATAAATGCTAGTCTCTTAGAGAAACAAAGTAAAAAACAAGCCCTAAAGACTCTGGTACAAAGCCTCCAATCAAAGGACTGAGAAAAACAGGGAAAAAACTCTTGACACCAAGTAAAAGAGGAGATCAACGCTCCTGTAATAAGGGAGACATGGCGTTGATGAGGGGTCATTAATGCTCCTCATAATATTAGTAGGAAGCATTATCAATGCTATATAACCCACTGTAGAGGAGTGATAACACTCTGTAAGCCACTGTAGGGGAGCGTTAATGTATGGAAGTGTTGAAAAACACACAAAACATTACCTAGACTCAGTAGAGACCAGGTTAATGACTCTATAAACTTATCAATTAATCAAAGGGAAGGGAAATAATCCAAAATCAGACATCAAACAAGATCAAATCACAAAAAATACTCAACAAGGACTAGACGATCCAAGGGAAGACTAGTCAAAGCCTTTTCCCAACATAATCACGATTTTTCTGTTGTGAGAAATTTCACCCTGTGGACAGGTTGAACTCCCCATTTGGATCAAGACCATTATTGAACCAAAGACAAAAACTAACAAGTGGGCACTAACATCCCTCTATATATAATTGACCAATAGAAATGAGAAGGAAGAGAATGTGGTGTACCCTTTTACGATGGTCATCCTCACTGCTTCAACCTCTGACCTTGATCTCCAAGCTTCTAGGCACAAGACAAGACTTGCAATGGAAAAAAAATAATCTCCTTCTTCTACTCTATGTGGTTAGAAAAAAATGATCTATCTACAATGATTGAAGCAACAATAGACAAGTAAATGTTTGTAAACATGAAATTGAAGGGAATGGACTAAGTTGTTATTAATGGAAATCCAATAAAGAAGGCACTAACAAATCACCTTTGATGATGCAAAAATATTCTCCATGATCTCCAGTCCAACCATTGCATGAATTTATTAAGATCATAATGATGATACTTCAATGGATTCCTCTCCCTTTACGAATGAATGACCTTGCTTATATAGAGTTTGAGAGGCTTAACCACCATAAAAAATCAAGGGAATGGTTGAGATATTCACTCCTTAAGTTAGGATTTAGTAGAAAAAATGGAGGGAAAATGAATGAATAGAGTTCATGAGTCATCCCTTGACCATAACCACTCAATAATATATCAATATGTTCCCATAGAAAAAGGTGGATTGACTCTAACAATACTAACGATCCCCTAAGGATGGACACAAATCATTAGTAATGCTCCCCAAAAATTGATTAGGGAGAATTAACGCTCCCTATAAATGGGCAGGGGGCATTAGTGGTCAAACATGGATCAAAACTTAGGGAAAGTGGTTAGGTTTCATCATTTTATCAAATTTTTCTTATTCAACATGTCTTAAGGAACACTACCAACATTTAGTCATGGTGTCAACATGTACGACACTTAATAAAGTACATGTGACACATAGTAAGGTGCATACAACACTTGATAAAGTGCATGCCACACTTAGTAAGGTGCATATAACACTTAACAACACTTACGAAACTTAAGGCATGCAAAATATGCGACACCTAAGTGTGACATTTTGGTGTGTAATAAAGGGAGCTTCCCTTTGCGAGGGATGTCAACAGGGGAAAACCTTGATTTGTATTATGGGAACCAGATGGGTGGATTTTTTCCTCCATATAAATAGGGAATTCATGGATTTAATCAAAACCCTATCCCATCCACAAGATCTTCCTAGCAACTTGGTGCCAGTAATAATCTAGGTTGTCTTTTTTCCGGTGGGTACTCAACCGGGGAGCTCCAACTCGACTAATTGGAATTTTGGGCCATCGTCAAGGCTAGCTTTTCTGGAAATTTTAAACTTTCCATACCGATCCAAAATTATGAATGATTTGGTTTTCCATAATTCAAACTATCCTCTCATCCCTACCAAGTTTCCTTTGTTGGAAAATTGGTTTTCATTGATGTCAACCCTAGAATAAGTTCAGAAGCCCCGCAGATTGGTTGAAGAAAAAAAGGATGAAGGAAATTACAAATGCATGTAGAACCCCCATGTATTGATATTCCTCATTGAGCCATTTACAATTATAGGTGTCATTCCACGTGGATCCTCATGGTTGAGGATATATGCTCTCTTGAAGATGATCATGTGAATTGCAAACAATAAGTTACAAGTTGACCCTACAATTAAAGAAAGAAAGTGAAAATTAGAAATTATAGGTTGTCCCTAAAGGAATTAAATGAATTACTTGAAACAAAATAAATACACATGGAATACCCTTTTATTTGAATCATTCAAGCATACAGGGTTTGGTAGAAAAGTTGTACAGAGTAGGCCGCACTCAGAGCTACAAGAGAAAGGAAGGTCGGAGTTGCAGGTGTGAGGAGGGTTTTTGAAAAACCCTTTCTGAGTAGGCCATTGTTGGTTGATAATACACTATCCTTCAAGGACCTAATAGGTGGACCTATCCTAGTCATGTGAGGCCTCACTAGTTGCTTGATTTTTTCAAGTGAAGATCTCTGGTATTTCAGTTTTGTCACAATTTTTGAGGTGTATTCTTGAAGATATGGGAACATGTTTTTATGCAGTTGTTGTACTTAGTTTGATTGTGATGGTTTGATAATTTTATTATTTTATATACATATTTAAGGGTGGAAGGAAGGGGAATGGAAAGGGGGTTGTAGCCTCCTTCCAGTGGGAGCCGAAGGATATAGGGATTCAGATCTTCCTTCAGGTTGGAGCTGGAGAACTTGGAAGTTGAAGCTTCCTTTGAATGGAATATTTTATTATATAAGAAAACCATTAAGTGGATTTCCACTTATATCTATTGTGCATTGTGTATCTCTTCTTCTGCTCTTTATTGAATATATCGATTGATTGCAAATTAAAGTTGTAAAAAGTGATCAATTGTACTTGATACTGATTCACCCACCCTCGCAGTATCAACAACCTTCAGACATTCCAAAATTCAAAGGTAAATATGGTGAAGATATGGTTGACCATGTGACGATGTTTCATCTATGGTGTTTGTCTAATTATTTAAAAAATTATTCCATCCAACTTTGTCTCTTCCAACACACTCTTACAAGAGTTGTAGCAAAATGGTACATCGAGCTTGATGGCGCAATGTTTGGCACTTTTCACGATCTAGCCTTGGTATTTMTTAATCACTTATAGCTTCCTATCYGGTACGAAACCAACACTGATCTCTTGTCTATGCTTAAAAATAATAAATACACTCATATATCAGATCATATCCAAGAGTGGAGAAGGTGGAAGAGGATGATAAAAKCCAWGGTTCCTCCATAGAGCTTATTGGAATTGTTCCTTAAGTCCTTATTTCCTTACATATCCAAGGATGTATCAAAGTCAAGAGTATCCTTTGAGGAGGAGGAATTTTTTAGGGCCCAACAATTAGATTTAATATACTCACAATATGAGATCCACTACGAAATAATACCAGCTACACTATGTTCTAGTTTCAATCCTTCAAAATTGAAATTCGGACCACATGGAAATGGAATCGTTGGGTCTGTTAAAAACACTACCGCAAATCTGGTTATGAACCAGATGAAACATATGACAATTCATCTGTTCATGGTTGGTCAATCCATGGCTTTGACCGTCTCCATCGTCTAGTCATTGGATGTTCATGCTATACAATTGATGGCCCCAAAGGGTACCCAACAACCCAAAGGGAAGAATAAAAAGGGTAAGGATAAGAGAGGAGTTGGAAACAAAAATAAAAATGAAAAATTTGATGCAAATGCTAGAGGGGCCAAGAAGGAGAATAAGAAGGTGAAATTACCTTGCAAGATTTGTAGCGAAGATCACCTTACCGATCAGTTCCCAAATATGGAAGAGGATCAATGCCTATTAGTGCAGTAGCAGGTTGTCATGCTGAAGAATCTATTCCCACAAGGAGATAATATGCAAGAGGGACATTCTAGTGGAAATACATAAGGGGGCACCCAAAATGCACCCTTGTTGTATGGGAGA
>SNQJ01S0060875.1:36988-50177 GCA_010110895.2 Picea sitchensis
CAAATTTAGTAAGAAAAAATGTATTGGTTAGAGTACAGTCTTTAGTATTATGTGTACAATTTTCATATCCATACAACAAATATTCCATGTGGGGCACGCTCTACAAGTTCGCTCTCTAGAATAAGCCATAATTCAATAAGGTAGGCCATTTTTGTTATAACTCCTTTTCTAAAAGGATCCAAGTAGTGAAACCTAGAGGAATTGCATAAAGGACACTGAAGAACATTGTGTACTATTTTCAAATATTTATTCATTACAGGTACATAGTTATGATTATTGCAAGTTAGGGTTGTTGACTAATCCAAAATTAGTCATGTGAGACTAAAGTAAAGTTTGATGAAAATGATAGTCTCCTTTTGTTAAAGTTAAGGAATGTTTGAAGGTATGTGATCATATACACCAGTTCTATTACAGAGTTACAAATCAGATTTGGATGATGAAATTGATGAGGATTTTTGGTTGAGATACATGTTGGGTACATGGTTGAGACAAGTAGTTGACGATTTGGCACATACATGAGGTGTATAGTTGATGATATTGGTACATATTGATGAGTCATATTTTATGTGTATTTGATGCATGATTGGTACATATTTGGTGCATGGTTGATGCACTCGCTGATTGGTACCGGTTGGTGCATGGTTGATGCACTTTTTTATGGTACAGGTTGATTACATGTTGTTACAGGTTGGTTGGCTGCAGGTCAGTGGTACAAGTCGTTACAATGGTATGTCTCACAGTGATAGTGTGACAGTGGTTCCATCATTCTACTTCTACGTCAGGGCAGTTGGACAGGGCAAGGAAGGGTGATTGAATCCACCTTCCAGTTGTAGTCGGAGAACATAGGGGGTTGTAGCCTCCTTCTGGTTGTAGACATAGAATTGGGGAGTTGGAGCTTCCCTTAGGTTGTAGCCTAAGAAACTAGGGGGTTGGAGCCTCCTTCTAGTTCCAGCTGGAAAACAAAGGAAGTTAGTGCTTCCAATGAATGTAATTTTTAAAGACATAAGAAAAAAAAATTGTGGTTTTCTCCCGCTTTAGGTTTCCACGTAAAAACACTGGTGTACTGTGTATGTGTATGATTTCTCATTTGTTCATTGTTTATTTACTCTGCAACTATTGTATGGTAATGCTACATTGATATAACACTTGCATTTTATGGATTCAATTACTCTATTATTGATTCACCCCCCCTCTCAGTAATCCAACATAACACACATGATAATAAACAATGTCATCATTCCATTGTAATTGGACTCACATAATTGTTATCCTCTATGAATAAGTTATGATTGTTTTATCCGAAAAACCTGTTTAATACTAGTTTCAGGACTAGTAAAAAACCCTATCTTCCACGGAGTGTATCTAAAAAACTATAATGACCCAGAAGCTGAAAGTTTTACCATAGGTACCTTGACATGTATTCTAAACTTCCTCCATTTTTATGTATATGAATCATTCTATAAAAAAAGTTATATAAAAAAATGGTAAGATGAACTCTAAATAACATATCTTAGAACACATCATCACATGACTTCATCCTCCCTTTGAATTTCACCCTTTTTCACTTCATCTTCCCTCTGTAATTCACCTAATATATCCTTGGTAACCTCAGATAAGAATAACTTTCTCACTTAGATAGATATTCAATGAACTTGTATGTGTACAAATGAGAGGTTCTTGATGTGTATTTATACTTTTCCAAGTGACTTATTTACTTAAATTTAGGGCCAACCTGTAACTTCTTGTTTACAATTGTTTTACCCTTTTTCCTCATTTTGGGGCCAACTAATAACTTTTTTTTTCAACTATTTAGGGGATTCTTAACCATTGTTCGGGGATTCCAAGTTCATGACCTCATAACTCCTCATCTCTAAGGAACTACGTGACGTACCCCCTACTGTTGGAAACAACACAACAAGGACTATCCATATATGAGTGTGTTACATGCATTTACACTGTCCTTCATGTCCTTATTCCTCAAACAACTTTGAAATTCATGATCACACCTATAGGGATTCTTGTATACTTCCTTAAATTCACCCATCACATATTTTTGACATCAATGACAACTAATTTTTTTGACATCAATGACATCCAACTATCCAACAAAATCAATGACAACTAACTATCCAACAATCTCCCCTTTTGGCATTGATGGCAACACTCATACTCCCCGTGTGCCCATTTCTCCTTCGTTGTTTCTCTCCTCATGTTTCTCTTCCCCTTTGACATCAATGGAAAAGGGTATCTCCCTTTGGGGATGCTCCCCCTATCTTCATGTTTTTGATATTTATCTTCCGATCTTTCTCTTTCTCTACCTTCGACATCATGGGTAAAAGGGTAACTCCCCCTATTGATATGTCTCCCTCTGTATTCATTCTTCTAATATTTATTTCATGATATCTTTCTCTAATGATTTATCTCCCCTTTATTTCTATAAAATATGTCTTGTAGATCAATGTGGGGCTTCCTATATATACTTGTTTTCCTCTCTTTCGGTGCTCTTTGTCCATTGGTGTTTTCTTTTTTAATTCACTGACATATATAAAAAACATTCAAAGTTGATTTCATAGCTTGTCATGTTTATTGCTTAGACATCAATGACCATAATTTTCAACATTTTAACTTTGATTGTTTGTCTTCTATCGACGAATTCTCTTCCCCTGTTTTGTTGTGCCTTTCATTTATTTTCTTCTTGTGACAAATGGATTCCACCTGTCAATATGCTTTCATCCACTGTTATGCATCATCTCTAACTCATGTCTTCTATATGCACCAAATATCTCATGAATCCATCTATGTTCATAAAACCATCTATGACTCTGCTACTCAATTGCACACAATGCCGACTCATCTGTTACTTTACTCTTCTGAAGACTTGTTCCAATTTTCTATAACTGATCATTACATATTCCTCCTTCTCAAATTTTCTTCTCAATATGTAAATCAAACTTTACATGTCTAGAACAATATTTACTAGATATATCCCTACCTAAGTACATATGTGGAATCCTCTATACAATCATGAAACTATGCATGAGAAGTGTGAAAATGATATACTTCATAAATTTTAGTTGAAACTTGCATGGGAATGTGTTCCAAAATTTCCTCTTCAAACAATAAAACTGTCAGAAGACATTTTGCACTTCTATCATCAAACTACTCTGAAAATGTCTCCCCAAAATATGAAAACAATTCAGACTGCTCGAAATATACTTCTTTGATTTGTAGAGATGTTTCTTAGACTCCCCCTATTTAATATTCATATTTACTAGGAGTCTCTAAGCCATATGGCTCAGAAAAATACCCACTCTAAAGTGAAGTAATCTTCCTCCTCATCTATAGATTCATCATCATCCTCTTCCCGAATTCTGACATTCTTTCCATCTTCTTCCTGAATTCTGACATCTTCCTCTTCATCCAATTCCTGTATTATAACATATTCCTCTTTTCCTATGGATTCATCATGATCTTGCACTTCTATAAATCTTGTGAGTATGATCTCCAGGACCTAGTTTTCATTCACCTGCTCTTCTTATTTTTCATTTCTTCTCCAAACCTTCCTGTATCTGCAATCAATATTTTCCTTCGTGGGAGGCTCTATCACACTTCTACATTTTCAAGATATGTGACCATAATTGTGGAATTTGTAACATTCAATATTGGAGAGAGCCACATAACCATCTCTTGTTTGAACATTTCTTCCATATGCTTTGCAATCTACAACTTTATGTCCAAAGTTAGTACATGTAAAACAATGACCCAAAAATAAATTTTGATACCCGAGAGTAAATGATATTCTTTATGGTGTAGTCCTTATGAATTCCCACCTTGGATGATCACAATATTATCTTTTCTTATTTCCTTCACAATGATTGAATCTTCCTTGCTGCCTCAATGTAAAAGGTCTTTTGTATTCATTCCTCTCTGAGTCTTGTTGACCATGATTCCTTCCTTTGTGAATTTCTACATAACTCTTTTGTTGTATTTCTTTCATCATGGATATTGAACCTTCCTCAAGATGAAACTTCTTGTATCCTAGTCTATAATTGTCACTGTATGGCTTTTGACTATTGATAATGTTTTCTAACACTTGAGAACTTTTAAAGTTCTTGTTGAGCTTGTTGAATTCAACTGTCAATGACACAACTTCTTATTCAAGTTTCTCACACTCCTTTTCTTTCTTTATCATCTGGATCCACATTACTTATTCCATTATCTTTCCTTATTCAAGTTGGGTTTTCAAGGAGATGATTTATTATTTGAATGATTTTATTTTCTTCCTTTCCTTCTTCAACTTAGTTAAAGCATTGATCAATTATGCCTCAAGATCCACTTCACATTCTTCTTCGTCGCTTTTAGGATTTATTTTCTTAGTTTTCATAGCCATAAATAGTTATCTTTCTAAGTCACTATCGATTTCATCATCTTCATCAGATGAAGAACTATCTTCTCTTGAGTAGACATTTTTCTTGAATACTTTCCTTTTATCTCCTTTCCTATTTCCCTTTTGATATTTCTTTTATTTCTTGGGATCTTATTCTTCATCACTATGGATAGATAACCACATTACAATTGACCCAATGCTAATCCATAGGATCATAGGAATAAGTATGGAAGGACCCGACCCGTAGGACTTTTATCCAGGAAAAGCTGCAGATCACGCACTAGCACAGAAAATCAAGGATACATATGTTGATGTTGAGAAGGGAACAAGAGGCTACAAGGTATCTTCCATCCACAATGGCGCAGTTCACCTCTCATGTCAACTAATATATGGAAATTTATTAAGGAAGAACCGACCTACGCAGGTCACCGGCTTTGTCGTTGACCTCGCAGGGAAGTGCGCAAAATGCCTAAAGATGAACTGGGTGAAGTACCTAGTGAACCAGTTGGAACTAGATTGTCGAGAAGCACAGGATCAGGGTTATGAATTTCATTTCAGCTGGCTCCTGGTCCTCATTGCATTTCTTGCCTGGTAGATGCCATAAGGAGCGACCTTCCCTAACATAGAGCCATTCGAACTGCTTGCCGTGAAGTTCGCTACCTTGTGGTATTCAACTGATATGAACAAACAGTGGCAGTTGAACACTGTGTTTCATGAATAGTACCTCCAGCTAAAGTGAGCCATCGAAGCTGAGCCTCTCATGACTCCGAACACCCTACAGAGGTTTCGACCACTATTGAAGTTCAGTGCAGATCGACACTTTATCTACATTACAACGCGATAAGATGAACATAAAGAGAAGCTCCATTCATATTACAAACTCACAGTAGAATAACTTGAAGAAATCACTAAAGAATGGTTCATTGAACTCCTTATCCCCTCCGACCTTGCAGAAATATCTAATATTGACAGCCCATAGGAAACTCATAAAGAACAGAATACACCTAGAACCAGTAGACAAAAGAAGACTGAGGAGGTACAAATCTTAAGAAGCACCTCAGGGAAGACTGCTTCCATGTCACCTGACCTAGGGGGTGGTGATGAAGTAGAAGCTAAACATAGACCAAGAGAGATAACACTACCCAGAGACGAGGTTGACCCTTTGAAGAAGAGGAAGTTTTCCCCCTCGAAACCTTCTTCTCAGAAGAAATTGAAATCTTCCATGACCAAGATGCAGACCATACTCACCTTCGATGACTTTGGCTTCATCATAGTAGCCCTGAATGATGCTTCACTAGAGATAGCATAGAAACAAGTAGAAAAACAGAGGAAATGTATGATAGGATTTAAGTCGAACTACGAGGGGTACAATAGTCTCTTCATTCCAACCGCACAGTCTCCACTGCGCCTCTGCCATTGGGAAAACCAAATTTAGGATATGAGCCAACCCAACTCCACTGACTAGATGAGACAGTCGAAGATCGCCTTCGATGAGCCCAAGAGGAAACAAAACAAGCCACCTAGGATTTTACACAAGTACAAGGAGTACTTGTAGAGCAGCGTTGAGCTATCGAATAGGAAAATATTTCTCTCCAAGCAAAGTTTGATGAAGAAATAGGACAACTACAACAAGGAAAAGAACAATTTCTCACGGAGAAACTCAAAGTGAAAGAAGTGGTCAGCAGAGCACTTTGTTCTATGACAGCTGTAGAAATAAAGGTAGAGGATCGAGTTACATAGGAAGTAGAGAATATAACATAAGTTATCTAGTAGCTACAACAATGCATCGAAGACTTAGAGCTCCGTGCAGTGTTAGAGACTCCACAAGATGTAAGGGACCAAAGAGAAGAAACTTCTCGAAGTGCAGTTGAGAGAATAAACTCCCTTTCTATGGAATGTAAGCAACTTACTAATCGTAGTGCCCATACCTACAAACAACTCACTAAAAATCCAAAACTAAAGGAACTGGAGTCGCAACTCCAAGAGGTGAAGTATCAAGCAAAAATGATACAAGCACAGCTGAAGCCCCTGTTAGTTGTGGAAAGAATGAAGCGATCCCAAGAGAAACACACTGCCCAACAACAGATCCACACTATCTAGAGTAGAGTTATGGAAGTGACTCAGAGGATCCAACTTGTAAAAGATAAGGCTTATCAGTTGTTCACAGAGGTCGAAGGCTAAGGAGAAAAACTTGAGCAGGTTGTCACTGTAGTTGAACAACGCCTGGAGGGACCTGTCAATGACACAGTCATCCAAGAGTTCATTGAATAGGAGGCCAAGGCACAACAAGAAGTTGAATCAGCTTTAGCTACGCTCTACAATTTTGAAGAAGAACTACCCAGATCAGAGTGACTCAAGATGGGTCACAGGTGAGTGTTAGGGGCCTGTTGGCCCTTGACCAAGTTTTGGGAAATCCTTGGTTAAGTTTGACCTATTTTGGGACTTTGATAGCCTGTTGAAGGCAGAGTGCAAGACGAAGAAGAGATCTCTAGATCTCGGCCCCTTTTTGGGTCCTTTTTAGGAATTGGGATTATGTAACGGGTATGGGATGTCGGCCCATGTATTTACCCATGTTTAGGCCTATTTTTTTAAGTATAAATAGATGATAAGGCGATGTAGTGAGCATAAATATAGAAGATTTACGAATTGATAAGTGCTATATCTATGTGATTGAAGGATTGTAAGTGCTCTGTGAATACTGTGTGAGACTTGCAGAGCTAAGTGAAATTCATTGTAAGAGGTTGTGTGCTTAGATCTACTCATGGAAGGAGGATCTAGTGAGTTGTGCAGGTCTCATGTCCTATGCAAAGTAGGGTTTTGAGGCTCTGTGCATGTAACCTATTGAAGAAGCTAATAAAGAAGAAGAAGATTTGGTGGACATAGCCCTAGGGTGGGGGTGAACCATGTATATGCTATGTTTCTCTGCTTTGTGCAATGTGTTGATGTGTTTATGTATTTACTTGCTAAGTTCTTTGATATAGATAGACAGATCTATTTATGCTTTGTGCTAATGATGTATATGGATGTTAGATATAACCTATGTGAATGTGCTAAGTGCTTGAATCTGCTAGATATAACCTACTTCTCTATGAGAAGTGCTGAGATATATCAGATCTAACTGAATTATGTGATGCTCTATTTTATCTATGGAGTAGATAGTGGTTAAATATTGATGAACTATCGGTGCTAGGTGCTTTGTTAAGTATTACAATCATAGATTGGTGTCCCAGCTAAGGTTGCAGACACCTGATTCCTGCAACCACCCCTGCCTCTACCTCGGATGAGACTTCATCTACTTCGCAGGTGTTGCCGAAAGGGCCAATAGTTAGGGTTTTGTTGGTGCATTGTTGTAGCGTTGAACCCTGGGTCTTCCCCTGTGCCAACAAATGGTTCTGGTGCCAGGACCTGAAACTATGATTGCTAGGAACTAAGGAAGAAGAAGCTTTGTGCAAATATCCATCCTGAAACTATGACAGCTCTGTGCTAAAGAAAGAAGCCAGATCTGAAGAAAAGAGGTAAGATTTGCAAGCTCTGTGCTCTGATAAAGGTAAGAATAGTAAAAATTTCTAGATCTGAAAGCTTTGTGCTATGTATAAGTAAGATAAGTGGAAATTTTTGTTTCTAAAGTATGGATCTAGGTATGTTTGATAGATTTTGTCCTAGCTCAAAAACTAGGGCACTAATAGATGAAAGAAGATTTGATATATGTAGATCTGATAAGGATAGTGAAATATATGTTATACCTATGCATAGAAAGAATGTTTGGACTAACAAGTGGATGCAGGATCCTCAAAATAAATGTTTTTAGGTTAGGTACTATGATCCTAGTGTGCAGTAAAGAAAGAGATGGGAATCATTTAAAAGAAAGAGAGGATTAACCCTCTGTTACAGTTGTAGAAGACCAAGACATCTTGCTAAGGAATGCCCTGAAAGAAGAACTAGTTTTCTTTGTTTCAAAGCTATGGACCATGAAGTATTGGATTTCCCTAAAATGATTGCTAAGCTTGAAGGAATGAACATGAGACAAGAAAACCCTAAGGCAGATCTAAAAATTGCAGAACCCAGAAAGAATCAGAGAAAGTATTGCTACAGATAAAAGAAACCCTGAATGACCACCGACATGTCAGTTTATCAGATATCTTCAAAGAAAAAGAATTCCTTGAAGCAAGAATATGAGACTTTGACATTGAGTGTGTTTTGGATGAGGAAACATAGGTGAATGTCATGACAAAAAGAACTTGGGAATCTATAGGAAGGCTTGCTATGATTCCTTCATTAGGAGGAATAGGACTATTCAAAGGAAAGATGATAAACCTATGTGGAAAGCTCACCCAGATATCTATGAATGCCAATGGAACTTCGACAAAGGAATATTTTGAGATTGTTAAATTTATTGAGAACAACGCCCCATTTACCATGTTACTAGGAAAACCTTGGATTGAAATAAATCAGGCCAGAAGGAAGGAAGAAAAAGAAGTTTTAGCACGGAAGAAGCAAGAGTTAAAAGATTTCATGACTAGAAGGATCACACACTTGATTGAAGAAAGTGAGAATATATCGAAGCTATCTAACTCCATAGACCTGGATGTCAAAGTTGCAAGAACACTAGACGACCCACAGAAGATTCAATTACCTATTCTAGATAAAGAAGAAGTATCACCCTTGAATCTTAGGAAATAATTGCAACAGTGGGAAGTAACTATGCCAAAAGAAGATAAGAATCAAAATGGAAAAAGGCATACCGAGATGAAGCTCACTAGAAAGAAAGCTATAAAACTAAGTAAGAAGAGAGCTAAGACCGACAAGTTACAGAAGGTTCCAGAGGGAACTTCACAGAAGGAAAATTTGCAAAATTGGAGCTTCGTCGGGATAACAGAGCAGTGTCACATGGCACTTCACCATGGGGAAGAAATATAGCTGTTGGGACCAATATAACCATTCGGTCGACCCCCCGAATGGGTAGAAATGAATTTATGGTTCACGACGAGACAGTTGGACCACGCCATAATGGACAGAACAGATTTAATGAAGGCTTCTCGATCGTTGCAAGCAATCTGTTGCCAAGATATCTATTTATCCCGTCGCGCCATGCATCGAGAAAATTTTTGCTAACCATGAATCTGAGCCTGCAGACTTGTTGATTTTACACAGTGATCATTGCACTATTTCCTTCTATCCTATTTTAGTGTCTAAGTTACTCCTCGAACCCGAAGATTTCCAACCCTGAGCGCATATGTCAGATGAGTTCAGCTCTATAGAGAGAGTTTTCAAAGAATTTATGATCGATCTCATGATTGAAACAGTCATGTCGATGTCTACAGGTGTACAAGCATCATCGATGAGAGGACTGCAAGCTTCTCCGTCGACTACTCGCGGATCAGGGCCATTCCGACCATCAGTAGAGAAGAGAACCAAGCATAAAGATGACCTAGCAAACGCAAAGTTGATTCCATCCATATTTCCCGATTACATCCCACCTCTGGTTGGCACGGTGAATCATGATAGCGTACCAAGAGACTTCGAGTACACTATGGTCACTGCGTACCTCATGAAGGGGATACATGTAGTTCAAGCAGAACAAGATAAGATCACAGCGTTGAAGTTCAGCGACTTCAACCTCAGAGATCAAAACAAGGAGTGAAGTAGGAGGAAATGTATGATGAGATTGAATTCAAACTCCGAGGGGTACAACAAGCCCTTCAGTCCAGCCGTAGAGTCTCCACTACACCTCTTCCATCGGGAAAACCAAAGTTGGGAGATGAGCCAACCCAACTCCACCGACTAGCTGAGACAATCGAAGCTCACCTTCAATGAGCCCAAGAGGAAACAGAACAATCCAGCCAGGCTTTGATGCAAGTACAAGGAGTACTTGTAGAGTAGTGTCAAGCTATAGAACAGGAAAATATTTCTCTCCAAGCAAAGGTTGATGAAGAAAAATCACAACTACAACAAGGAAAATAACAGTTTCTCGCAGAGAAACTCAAAGTGAAAGAAGCGGTCAGTAGATCACTTCATTCTGTGATAGTTGTAGAAATAAAGGAAGAGGATCGATTCATGCAACAAGTAAAGAAACTAACAGAAGTTATCCAATAGCTACAACAACACATCGCAGACTTAGATCTCTGCACAGTGCCCACAACTCCACATGATGTAAGGGATCAAAGAGAAGCAACTGATCAAAGTGCAGTTGAGAGAATAAAATCCCTTGCTATGGAATGTAAGTATCTTATTGATCACAGTGCCCAGAACTACGAACAACTCACCGAGAATCCAGAACTAAAGGAACTTGAGTCGCAGCTCCAATAGGTGAAGTATCAAGCTGAAATGATACAAGCGCAGCTGAAGCCCCTATCATTTGTGGAAAGAATGAAATGATCCCAAGAGAAACGCATTGCCCAACAACAGATCCACACTATCCAGAGTATATTTATGGAAGTGACTCGGAGGCTCCAACCTGTACAAGATAAGGCTTATCAATTGTTCACAGAGGTCAAAGGCCGAGGAGCATAACTGGAGAAAGTTGTCACTATAGATGAACAACTCCTGGAGGGACCTGTCAACGTCGCATTCATCCAAGAGTTTGTTGAACAAGAGGCCAAGGCACAACAACGGGTTGAAGAAGCTCGAGCTATGCTCGATGCTTTTCAAGAAGAAATACCTAGATTAGAGCGACTCAGGACTAGTCACAGTTGAGTGTTGGGGGCCTATTGGCCCTTGACCAAGTTTTGGGAAATCCTTGGTTAAGTTTGGCCTATTTTGGAACTTCGACATCCTGTCGAAGGCAGAGTGCAATATGAAGCAGATGTCCTTGGATCTCATCCCCTATTTGGGTCCTTTTTGGGATTTGGAATTATGTAACGGGTATGGGATGTCAGCCCATGGGTTTACCCATGTTTAGGCCTATTTTGTAAAGTATAAATAGATGCTAAGGCGATGTAGTGAGCATAAATATAGAAGAGTTACGAATGTCTAAGTGCTATATCTATGTGATTGAAGGATTGTAAGTGCTTTGTGCATACTGTGTGAGACTTGAAAAGCTAAGTGCAAGTCATTGTAAGAGGCTATGGAATGTTGTGTGCTTAGATCTACTCAGGGAAGGAGGATATAGCGAGTTTCATAGGTCTCATGTCCTATGCGGAGTAGGGGTTTGAGGCTCTGTGCATGTAACCTATTGAAGAAGCTAATAAAGAATAAGAAGAAGATTTGGTGTATGTAGCCCTAGGGTGGGGGTGAACCATGTATATGTTGTGTTTCTCTGCTTTGTGCAATGTGTTGATGTGTTTATGTCTTTACTTGCTAAGTTATTGTATATAGATAGATAGATTTATTTATGCTTTGTGCTAATGATGTATATGGATGTTATATCTGACCTATTTGAATGTGCTAAGTTCTTGAATCTACTAGATCTAACCTACTTCTCTATGATAAGTGCTTAGATATATCAGATCTGACTAAATGATGTGATGCTCTATTTTATCTATTAAGTAGATAGTGGTTAAATATTGATGAACTGTCGGTGCTAGGTGCTCTGTTAAGTATTACAATCATATATCGGTGTCCCAACTAAGGTTGCAGACACCTGAGTCCTACAACCACCCTTGACTCTACCTCGGGTGAGACTTCATCTGCTTCATAGGTGTTTCCGAAAGGGTCAGTAGTTGGGTTTTTTTGGTGCATTGTTGTAGCATTGAACCCTGGGTCTTCCCTTGTGCCAACAATCTCCTTCATAGACATTTTTAATTTTGTCCCAAATATACTTTGCAAAATCACAATGCATAAATTTGACATATAATGAGTGATCTAGACCATTCAAAATCACATTTGTATCCTTCAAATCATTTTCACCGAGTTTCTTTCTATCTCTATCTATTGGAGGAGTGGTAGGTGCCATGTATACATCTAGTGCTACTTTCTAGACATCAAATCCATGTGCTTGTATATCTGTTTTCATCCTTCTACTCCAGAAGAAATAGTTTTGTCCATCAAACTGTGGTACTCCAATCTTAGCGTACTCCATAATATTCCTTCTAGTGGTTAAAATGTTTTCTTGAAGGATCGAATCTAATAGAAATTGTTGTAATACTAAGAGGGGGGTGAATCCATATGAAAACTTTTTACCACTTTCAATCACAGTGTATATAAATTTCAACTTTATCACCAGTATTCAATTGTTGATCACTTATGCATTCAGTATATCATTGCATCATAAATAGTATCATTCATCAATGCATAATAAACAACCATAGATACATAATACACCAGAATTTACGTGGAAACCCAAATGGGAGAAAACCATAGAATGATTTCTAATATATATCAAGAATACATTCATATGAATCACCAATTTTCCAATTCTCCAGAACTAATTGGAAGGAGGCTCTAACCCCTTGTTTATAGGCTCCAACCTAAAGGAAGCTACAACTCCTTGAATTCTCCAGATCCAACTGGAAGGAGGCTATGACCCTCTTATTTACAGGCTCCAAACTGAAGGAAGCTCCAACTCCCTGTATTCTCTAGATCCAACAAGAAGGAGGCTATATGACCCCATGATTTATAGGCTCCAACTTGAAGGAATCTCCAACTGCTCGTGTTCTCCAAAACCAACCAAAAGGAGGATACAAGCCCCTTTCCTTGTCCCGTTCTGCCACCCTGAAATATAAGTGTAGACTCAACTTGTCACTACCAATGATATTGTCACTTCCACTGTCACTTCAAGTTATCAAAATCCTATCACTATTACATCAACTTGTCACTGATGATCAACAAATCATCCAACCTGTCTCTATCCCTGTCACTGTCTTT
>SNQJ01S0060875.1:50187-72846 GCA_010110895.2 Picea sitchensis
TCTAACCTCAATCATCTCATTCATAAACTTATCCTTTGATTTCAACCTCTAAAATTCAGTAATCAATTCCTGTTTGATTTCTGCTATTGTTCCCAGTGTACCCTGTGGATTGTTCACTGCTAGATTCATGTACCAATCCAACACGTGCTTTCTGAATGTTATTGTTAACTGTGCTACTTGTTTTGCCTCATCAATGATTCTTTTTGCTTCCCATATTCTCTCACACATGAATAGGTGCTTCTATGGATCTTTTGTTCCATCCCCATGGAATTCTAGTAATCTTATTTTTGGATCTATGCTTGCCATTGTAGACTATGTTGTACCTACTCCACGTTGTACTACTATATTTGTATTATTGTTCGGACTTGAAATTCCATTGATATTTCTACTCATTCTTCCACTTTTTCCCTCACTTTTATTCTGATCTCCTAGATTCCTTGACTGTAGTTCACTAGTTTTCTACACAAATATTTCTTTGCCGATGTGTTAGTCATACATGGGGTTATAGGTTCCTATTTGATTTGGATATCGACAGGGGTACTTGCTTCCACATTATATCCCATTCGTCTAGTCTTCCTTTCATATGTGGTGCATAGTATTTCTTCAATGATCTCCACAACACGAAGATCCTCTACCTCTTCGTCATCACTCTCCAAGCATTCCCTCTCGGCTACTTATATTTTCTTCCTATTGAGATTATACTGGTAGGGTCTTCCACTGCACATCGTTCCTTCCTTCTGCATAATTTCCTAGATCTCGTCTTGATGCATCATAATAGCATCGTTCTCTTTACTACGCTCTTCTCTATCCATTTCCCCCTCCATCTCAGACCTTCCTCAGTGTTTCTCCTAGCTTCCCCATGCACTTAGGGTAGTTTAGTTGTCTGATTCCATATTTAATACCCCTTTATCATGCAATAATCTCTTGATCGAAGTGTACAACGACCTGATGTACCTTCTCCTTGGACTATTAAGAAATTCTTTCTATGCTACATTGTAATACTTCAATGTATCTACTACGAACTCAATCATATACCCCACTACAATGCTGTCTAGCGAGAAATCTACTGTGCACGTGAATTTGTTATTCACTCTCTTCAACTACGTGATACTTTCTTCTGTCCACTCCACTGATGTAACTCTATTTTTTAGATGGGTATATTTCAATCATGTTATCCACTACTGCAATAGCGTGGGAAAATCACTAAATAAACTCTCATGTATTTCACTGAATACATACCTTTCCAAGTACTGTCTTGGATTAAACCTAGGGCTTCTATTATCTTTGTGAGAAAACTCTATTTCCTGAACTGTCAGCCATTTTTCAATATCCACTTTTGTGGGATTTCAACCTACAAGCATTCCCTTTCTTAAACCCTAATGCTATACTTCATGATATATCCCTCCCGATCTAATATTCTGAATTCCAACCGACAACATAAACATTGTTGTCTACTTATGGGCTGACCTAGGTTCTAACTATAGGATTACCAACAACCCTTTGACCATCGGCCCTTATGAATACTAAAAGGAAACACAACACACAAAGTACACTACATAGTTTCACCTGATATGGATTCAATGTGTGGATGTAGGACTCATATGTCTGCAACCCTGGGATGGGATATGTTTATCTATTAGAGGCATTGAATCTACTCGATATTAGCCCTCAAACCTTCATTCGATCTTAGTTTAGACCAATAACACTAATATTACAATAAGACTTCATTAACTATTATAGCAACATTTATTCAATGATAGGTATTCATCTACTGTAACATAAGATTCATATCTAAACACTAGCTATGGAATTCATTTAATTAGTGTTGTTCTACAAATTTCATGAGTTTTTCCTTAGTGCGTAGTAATATAACCTTTATCAATTAACATATTCATCAAAAATATTGTTAAATCAAATACAAAAGTAAGCAATGCAACCATTCATACACATGACACAAATATAGCGTGGTTCACCCCCTCTTGGGATATGTCCAAAAAGATTTTTTTCTTTGGCCATTTATTTATATTATTCCATCAAAGTCCAGTGTTGCGCACTGGACAATTCTTCCTTCATTACATCTGATCTCCACAGATCGCAAAAGTCTCTCAACAAGAACTCCTACTCAACTAAAGGATCTACTATAACCTCAAAAATACACACCAACCCTCTCATGGTACTAATACATTCTACTTATACAAAAATGGTACAACGCCCTTACAAAAATCCTAACGCTAAGCGGATTAGGTTTGTTCACTTTCTCCTTGACTTAATTTTGGCTGGTCCTTGATCCAACCATTCTCCAAGTCGATGCTTGTCCACTTTCCAACTGCTCTGCAACGGTTTGTCCACTTTGTAACTTCTTTTTCCCAGCATTGGTTTTCCTCTGTTTCTGGCGTTGTTTTTCCTCTATTTCCGACACTCTCCCCTATTTTTTGACGTTGCCTTGAAATCTTCAAAATTTCCTTGGTTTTCTCCCAAAATATGCATGTGACAACATATAATTATTCAAATGCACCCATCACATATGTTGACGTCAATGACAACTACTTCTGTTGAAATCAATCAAAAATAAATATCCAACAACATCAATGGAAACCAAATATCCAACACATATGACAATTGAGAGCATTGGTGTTGGGATGTGCCCTTCACTTATGGGAAATTTTAATTTCCTAGCATTGGTTTTTTAAATTCACACTATTTGATTCAACTACCARAAGTAGATCCCCTCCATCCCTGTTACATGAATAGGTTCATTTAGAACTATGTATTTTGAAGATCCATGGGTGTTACCCTCACCATGTGAATTGATTTAAGGTATTTGTCATGACGGGATGACCATGCCATTGTTTGTAGTAGAYATAGCTTATCAAACAATCCAACAAGATACTGGAGAATTTGATTCAACTCCTTCATGGACAATAGAAGAGGATCGGTTTCTAGAGCCCATTTGGGCCCACAATTATTCAACTTATCTTGATTGCATATAAAATTTCTTTCCTTTTGATGAAGCTATTATATAGGTAATGATAGGGCCATAACGACCATGGGAGGATCTCCATCATTGATCTTACTTCCTTCCAGAGCTCAATAGAGTTGAAGTTGGAAAATTTTGATCGGATGTGAGTAGAGGTGTTAGTTGATCTGTGAACCCTTTGGAGAAACATGTATTATATATCAAAGGGAGCATGGCTAATATATCATAAACCATTCTGATCAACATGTCTAAGACCCATGGCATAGTGGAAAACGTTTTTATCTACATTATTCTCTAGAAGATATCTATACGTACACCTCTTTGTTTAAAGAGTTTCATGATGTTTTTTCCTAGTCCTATGAGGAAATGATAGGCATTGATCCTTGCATTGTTGAAAATTAAATTCATACTTATGTAAATGATAAGCTTGTTTAGAAAATGTTACAACCTACAAATCCCAGAGAGGCGACAAATATAAAGGCTAAGGTAGAGAAGCTACATAAGGCCAATTTCATTTATCCGGTTCCTCTTACGAAATGGGGGTCGAGCCTTGTTCATGTAGATAAGAAGCAAGGAACCATACATGTTTTTATGTCTTTCTATGATTTGAACACATATTTTCCAAAGGACAACTTCCCCACACCTTTATTTGACCAAATTATCGATGAGTGTGCTGGGAATTAAATATTTTCCTTTATGGATGGATTTTTTGGGTATAATTAGATTCAGATCTGACTCGAGCATCAACATAAGATAGCGTTCATATTTCCTTGGGGTACTTTTGTGTATAACAAAATTCCTTTTGGCCTAAAAAAATTCTAGATCTACGTTCCAGGGTTCCATCGTTCACCTTCCATGATTTAAAACATATTTTTGAAGTGTACCTGGATGACCTCACTGCTCACTCTTTCAAGAGGGTAGATCATCCAACACATCTTAGGCTTATATTTGAAAGATGATGTTACTATAACATTTGGTTAAATCCAAATAAGTTCATTTTTTTCTTCATTTCAGGGAATCTATTGGGTTTTATCGTCTCCAACAAGGGGATCATAGTTGATCCTTTGAGGGTTGAGGCAATAGTTCAATTTCCTCCCCCGCATAACATTCATTAGTTACATATTCTTCAAGGAAAGGATAATTTCCTTTGACGCTTCATAGAAAACTATGCCGATAGAACCACAAGATTTATGTTCTTGTTGAAGGAAGGGGTCCCTTTCGATTGGGACAAGTTCATGCAACGATCCTTCAATGTTCTTAAAAACACGCTTATGTCTTCCCCTCTGCTCAATCCTCCATATTATGGTAGGTATTTCTTGCTATATATCGTGACAACATAATCCATAGTTGACATGGCATTGGTTTTGGAAGATGATAGCATGCAAGAACATGCCATCTATTATCTCATTCATGATCTAATTAGGCTTGAGCTAAATTATTCACACATAGAGAAGCTAGCCTTGGCAATTTTCATGTTGTCCAGAGATTGCAACATTACATTTTACTGCAGAAAAAAATTGTAGTCGCAAATGTCAATCCATTTCAATATGTCCTCAAAAAATGTATAATTGGGGAAAAATATAATAAATGGATTTCCATTTTACAAGAATTTGATTTGGACTTTGTCTTTCATAAGTCCAAGAAGTCATTGGTTTTCATCTAATTGATGTCATATTTTCCTCGAGAGGATGAGGAAGCCGTTATTACGAACGTATTTCCAGATGAGCATCTTTTTCGTATTGCTTCCAATGATCCTTGGTATGGATACATTCTAATATATCTCTAGAATCTGAATTTTTCTTTGCATTATTCACAGGATGATTGGTGTTGAATTCACCATTAGGTGAATAATTACCTCATCATTGGTGACAATTTGTATTAATTTGGGGTTGATTCAAGTCTTTGTTTCTACTTGACCCATGGAGAAGTGAAGTCCATGCTTAATGATTACCAAAATGGAGCCTCTGATAGTCTATATGGGTTGGCTACAACCCAGAAAATCTTGTGCATTGGGTACTTTTGGTAGATGATCTCTAAAGATTATGTTGAGGTGGTCAAAAGGTGTCATCCTTGTTATATTTTTTCTCGGAAGATGTGCGTGCATCCTGCTCTATTATTTCCTGTCATCACCATTGGTCCTTTTACAAAGTGGGGAATTTATTTCACCACATGCCACCCACCTTCGGCTAGGGGAATCAATATATCATCATGGTCATCGACTACTTTACGAAGTTGGAAAAATACATGCTTACTTTTGTGAATGATGGTGAGCCGACAACTTTATTTCTATTCAATTAGGTTATCACTAGGTTTGGGGTTTCGAAAGAGATTTTCACTAAGCATGGCAGTCACTTTTAGAATCAAATGATGTCGGAAATAACGTCTAAATTGGGCTTTAATTAGGATCATTCATTTCCATATTATTCCCCATAGAATGATCAAGTAGATGCCATAAACAAGTCTCTCAAGACCATACTTCAGTGAACTATCAATAAGAGAAAATCGAATTGGAATTTGATTCTTTATCAGACATTATGGGTGTATTAGACATTGGTTAAGACTACCATAGGATTCTCTCCTTTCAAACTCGTTCATGGGGTGGAAGCAATCATACCCATTGAATGCAAACTTCCTTCATTAAAGATTTCAATTGAGCTTCTACTTGACACAATAGATTTAGAAGTGTGTCTCATTTATTTAGAGCAACTTGATGAGAAACTTCATGATGCTGCTATGAAAAAAGAGACTTACAAAAATCATGTCAAGTCTCATTATGACAAGTCTTTCCACCCAAGAGTCTATTCTGATGGTGACCTTGTTCTGGTTTATGACTAGGAAAAAGATGCGTTAGGGGTAGGAAAGTTTAATCTAATGTGTCACGGTCCTTACATTGTGAGGTGTTCCCTTAGGAAGGGATCTTATGAGTTGTCCTATTACAAAGGTAATGTGTCGTCGAAGCCCAAAAATGGGCTCTACCTCAAGAGGTACTATGCTTGAGATTTGATGCTCAGATGTTTTCATGTTGTAATTATTGTACATTGATAGTATTTTTAGTTTCTTTCCATTTCTACTCTCGGTTGCTTATACTTATAGTATTTCTACTTAATTGGAAGATGTGACTAGAGTATTCAGTCCATGTTGGGTTTTCACATGGAACAAGATGTCATACTCTGAACCTCACTTTCACCACATGGGTAAATTATTCACCTTCGGGCCAAGCAGTTGTAATTGGTGGCACTTATCTAGGGCCAACAATGAATAATGTGGTTGATTATAGTACCATTATTGAACTCTTAAGATATTTTATTGCGCATGGTATATTATGTTTATAAGTTCACATGGATTCCCAGTTGGTGGTGTTGCAACTAAACTATGAATACCATTTGTGCGATCCTACTTTGTTCCAACTATTCATTCGGGCATGCCTTCTGGAACAAAATTTTACTTATATTACTTATGTTCATGTTTCTAGGAGTGACAATTTCATGTCTGACGCATACACTAATTATTTATTAGATTGGATTTTGCCAAAAAATTAAAGTCAGAATCATACACGTAATTGTACATAACACATTCATATATAAATACCAAGGCAAAAAGAGATATGTATATATTATTTCCATGTCCATTAAGTCAAAAAATATTGATCATAAGTTACAAAATTTGGGCCTCTAGCCTTGAATGTGTAGGAATACTAAGAGGGGGGGGTGAATTAGTATGAGCACTTTATGCCACTTTTAACCACAATATATATTATTTCACTTTATGAACAATTTTCAAAAATTTATCATCAATGTATCATATATGATTGCATTCAATATATCATGAGCATATAATCATAAGCAACATTACACCAACAACATCACATCAAATATACATTACACCAATATTTACGTGGAAACCAAATGGTAAAAAACCACATAATTCTTTCTTATAGATATCAAGAATTAATTCATAGGAAGCACCAACTTCCAAATTCTCCAACTTCAATTGGAAGGAGGATACAAACTCCTATTTACAGGCTACAACCTGAAGGAAGATACAACTCCCTAAATTCTATGGCTCCAACTAGAAGGAGGCTACAACCCCCTAATTCTCAGGCTACAACTCCCTGATTCTCCGACACCAACCAGAAGGAGGCTACAACCCCCTTTCCTTGCCCCATCCTGTTGCCTTGAAATATAAGTGTAGACCAACTGTCACTACCAAAATCATTGCCACTATCATTTTCACTATCACTGTCATTGTCTCTGTCACATCAAAATGTAACCTATCACTGTATCCAACCTGTCACATCAACCTATCATTGATCAACCTGTCCAACCTGTCATTGTCACTAATACTCAACCAGATCCTCTCACATGGATCATATACTAAGGAAACCTCTCAACTAGATGTTCAAAATCACCAACACATGCCTCTACCAAGAATATACCAAGATCAACAACATACCATCACAAGGTATGTGTCTCAACCATGTACCAAATCATGTACCAAACCATCAACCTATACCATACCAAGCATCAACAGTGTACCACAACAAATGTGTCAACCATGCACCAACACCTATACCAAACCGTGCATCAACCATGCACCACAACTATGCAAAACCGTGCATAAACCATGCACATCAATAATGTACATCAACACATGTACCATACCATGTATCAACCATGTACCACACCAAGTAAATAACTCATTACCACATGTACCATACCATGTATGGACCATGTACTACACCTCCACCAACATGCCAATATCACCAAGATGAGCCTCAAGCACTATGCCAACATCAAGTGTCCCACATGCACCTTAATCATGAGCTAAAACCAAGATCCAAGCTATGCCTCAACAAGTATTATACCAATATCAACAAGACATGCATCCAATCATGTACCTCAAACCATATTCCTCAACCATATACCATATCACTCATGATATGTCTCAATCATGCCATACAACATATCATCATCAACATGTAACCATCAAAACATGGATATAAACATACATGTAACTATGTAATAAACCTGGTGTATGTGATAACATACCTATATACCTTCCTCAACTACAACAATAAGAGAATAACATCTTCATCAAACTTTACCTTAGTCTCACAGGACTAGTTTTTGGATTAATCAGAAACCCTAAATTTTAACATGCCTAAGTATGTCCCTGTAATGAATGAAGGTATAAAACTTGTACAAAATATTACTCAATATATTATCTACACTTCCTCAAGGTTTCACTACTTGGAACCTCCCAGAAAAGGAGTTATAGAAAAAATAACAGACCTTGGTGAATTCTAGCTTATTCTAGAGAGTGAACTTGTAGAGCATGTCATGCGCGTGATATTTGATATCTAGATCTAAAAATAACAAACAAATTACTAGGGAATGTATTATATCCAATTCATTTAATCTCATTTAATTTGGATATTCTATGAAGACGTTGTGACCTTTTTACCTGGAACAATTGTTTGAGACTAGTTCCAGGACTAGCCAAAAATCTATCTTCCATAGAGTGTATCTCCCAAAATACAATGACCTAGAAGATGAAATTTATACCATAGGTACCTTGATATGTCGTACAAATATCCTTTAGGTTTCTCTATATGAATCATTTTATAAAAACATTTATAGCTAAAATGGTAATATGACCTGTAAATAACATACCTTAGAAGACATCCTCACAAGACTTCATCCTCCCTTGCAATTTTGACCTTCTTTACTTCATCTTCCCTCTGAAAAACACCTCAGATATCCTTGGTTACCTCATATAAGAATCACTTGATCACTTATATATATATTCAATGAACTTGTGTGTATAAATCATGTGCTTATGAGAGACTTCTTGATGTGTATTTCTACTTTTTCTAAGTAACCTCTTTCCTTAACTTTAGGACCTCTTTCCTTAACTTTAGGGATTCTTGAAATTTCTTGTTACAACCACTTTACCATTTCATTAAATACATATAACCAACTAGGGGCTTCTTGAACATTCTTCAGGGCTTCCAACTTCACAAAGACATATCTCCCTAACAGAGAGGAACCACGTGGTGTTCCACATATCACTGGAAACGATATGACATGTACTATCCATATATGATAGTATTACCTAAAATAACGCTTCCCGTCATGTCATTATTCCTCAATAAAATTAGGATCCCATAACCACACCTCTAGTTCTACATGTAGACTACATCAAATGAACCCAACTAACTCACCATCAATATCGATCATACAGATGATAACCAACTTTCCAACGATCTTGTCCACATCTGTAGGGATTCTAGACTTCTCCAAGAGTTGACATCATTCTCTAAGGGTTGAAATCAATCTCGAATATCACTTTCCATGGGTTGAAATCAATGACAACCAAATTTCCAACAATCTCCCCCTTTGGCATTGATGGCAACACCAACATTGATGGAAACACTTAGACATGAAAACAATCATGCTCATGCTTCCCCTGTGATCAATGCTCCACATCAATGTTTCTATCTCTCCCCCTTTGACATAAATGGGAAAATGTATATCTCCTTAGGGATTCTCCCTTGTTTTCATGACTTTGTTATTTCTCTTCCTCTTTGACCAAAAAAAAGGTAACTCCCCAATCAATATGTCTCCTCCTATCACTATACCTTTTGTATGCTACTAATATTCCTTTCTTGATCTCTCTCTCTCTCTAATGACTTGACTTCTCTGCACAATGTTGTGTATATCTATGTATGGCTACCTATATATGTTTCCTTTCCTTCTAGTGTTGTTTATTGTCCATTGGTGATTCCTATTAAATTTCATTGACATATATAAAAATAATTCAAAATTTGATTTCTTCATTTACTTATCATGACCATATTGTTCAACAATTTCCTTCTAATGATATATATTTTGTTGATAATTTCTCTTTCCCTGTTCTATTGTGCCTCTCACTTCTTTTCCTTTCCTTGATTAATTGATTCCACTTAATCCAATTGTAGATATGAAGATATGCATCTGACCCATGTTTCTTGTACCTAATAATCATCTCACAAATCCATCTCTATTCATATGTCACAAACTGTTCATAACCCTACTACTCAATTGTCTACAATGCTAACCCATCTGTCACCGTACCACTCTAAATACTTCTCTTGAATATACTACAACTGATCATCACATGTTCTAGTTTCTCAAACTGAATCAAATGTGTCAATTGGTCTTTTCTATCTACAAATCAAACTATGCATGTCTAGAACAACCTGTATTGAACATATCCTTTCCTGAATACATACGTGCAATATAATTATAAACTTCTTCCTTCCAACTGATACCTGTGTAGGAACACAAATTCTCAACCAATCAATTTGTTACTTTGTACTTCTGCTATCTGATTCCTCTGAATCTGTCTATGCACACACTTCATAGTTCTTGAATTATAATTATGTGATTTGTAGTGTCTACTTCATGGACTCATCTTGTTCAACATACATATTTACTGGGAGTCTCCAAGCTGGATGGCTTAGAAAAATACCCTCTCTGGTACAATGTAGTCTTCCTCTTCATCTATAGATTCATTATCTTTCTGAACTTTGATTTCTTCCTTTCTAACTATGGATTGATCCCATACTACAATCCCTGAAAGTACAATCTCTTGTGCCTTTTCTTTATTCACCTATTCTTCTTTTCTTTCTTGTACTACTGCAAATTCTATGATCTTTGGGACCTGGTCTTTATTCACCTATTCTTTTTTTCTTTTCCATACTTTCTTATATCTGATATCAATTTTCTCTTTCATAGAAGTATCCATAATGCTCTTACAATCACGAACTATGTGTCCATAGTTATGGAATTTGTAACATTCAATGTTATGTGGGGCCACACAGACATTTCTTGCTTGAGNCCATACTTTCTTATATCTGATATCAATTTTCTCTTTCATAGAAGTATCCATAATGCTCTTACAATCACGAACTATGTGTCCATAGTTATGGAATTTGTAACATTCAATGTTATGTGGGGCCACACAGACATTTCTTGCTTGAGCATTTCTTCCATAAGCCTTGCAATATGCACCTTTATGTCCAAAATCAGTACAATAAAAAAATGACCTTAAAATAAATTTACATACCTGGGAGTGAATGATCTTCTTTGTGGTGTAGTCCTCTTGAATTCCTGCCTTGTTTCATCATGATCTTCTCTTATGTGGATCCCTTCATTACAATTGAAGATTCTTTGCTTCCTGAATGTGGTGGGTCTTGTTGAATATGTATCTCTATTATACTCATTCTTCTTTGATTCTTGTTGACCATGATTCCTTCCTTTGAGTACTTTTGCATAACTCTTACACTTTTCTTCATTCTTCTTTTCTAGAAAACTGAAGGGATTCTCTTCAACATTTTCTACATATGATGTCGATGTTTCTCTCTCTTCAATATTCATGCCAAGATTAACGAATTTGAATCTTAGTGTAACAAATTCTACTTCAATCTTATCAACCGATTATTCTTTCTTTATTATTTGAGACTTCATGACTTCTTCTGTTCTCTTTGCTTCTTCAAGTTGGATCTTCAAGGTGGTTATCTCTTCTTCAATTTTTCCTTCTTTTTGAATGAATTCTTATTCAAGTTGATTTAAATCCTCAATTATTTCCTTGAGATGTTCTGTCAATATATTCTCTCTCTCTTTTTCTTCTTCTTCCTTACGTGCTACTATTTTGGCTTCAAACACTTCTTGATATTCAAGAGTTTCTTCAATCCTTCTAGCTTCTTCTAGCTGAATTATTAGCATCATGATCATCTTCTCGACTTCTTTGGAGTTGGTTTTATGATATTCTTATTTTTCCTTTAGTTCTTCACGAATTGACTTGTTTTTACTTTTTTCATTCCATAGACATTCTATTGCACTGAGAAATTCATCTCTGTAATCGAGTTTTGAATCTTCACACTCTTCTTCTTTTGAATATTCTTGACACGATGGACATATTTCTTCTTGTTCTATACATGCATCTTCTTTGGCATTCTCTAGCTCTATGATGGAACATAAATAGATATGATGTAGCTTATCACATAGTTCTTTTGCTAATAAAAATTTTTCCAACTTTGTCCTTTGTTGAATCATATAGTCCTTCCATGATGAAGTCCATTGCTAGTTTGTTGTTCTTCTTCAATTCCTTCTTGGTTCTGATTTTGGTTTCTTTGGACTATTATATCCTATAACAATTGAATACCAAATATCATCCTTATTAACACAGAATTTTTTTTCATATTTTCCATGACTCATAGTCCAAACCATACTGAAAATTGAACATTGGTACTCCATTCTGCTTAACATCCCGGCCATCACCGCACTGGTCTGGAAAATGCTACTATGCGGAACACAATCATTCTCATACTTAATTAATAACATGCATTTAAATCAAATTAAACACATTTAACTTCGAATTAGCACAAGATTATTGCTAACATAAATAATCCATGGCATTAACAATAATTCATATGCACAATAGAATACAGCAATTACATATAAGCATCAAAGGCATGCAAAACATAATATTAAGCACAAGATGGTACTTATCTTTGAAACCATGGAAATTCCACCAACAACGTGCAGGCCTTCCTGAACCTCCATCCTTGACCACACTACTCATCATGTTCGGTAGTGGTTCACCCCCAAAACTGAGTTAAGCTCCGCAAGGCAAAGGAATCTAGTCTGGTGAGGTTCACGGAAAACTATAGAGAATAGCGGAGGATTCTTCGGGATGCCAACTAACTAAATTACCTCACGGTATCATTCCCACATACGTTCTACCTGGGTATACACCTTCCTGCGGCACAGTCTATCAGTTCTTCACCTCCCTCTCTGCGGAGTGTACGACAACAAGGCGAATCAAATTCTTAGAGAGATTCATAGGCAGTCTTTGGACTCTCTGCGGAAGAATAGCACTTCCTGAGACTCATACTGAAATAGCTTCCTCGCCAGGCCGACAGATTGCCTCTTCAACTAAGGCCTTAAAACCCAGTTCTTCAACCCCTTCCAACTCAATTCCCGGGGGTGAGGATAACCAGAACAAAAATAGCAATCCGGTTAACTCACGGTGACAATAACAACAGGAATTTGGGTATGGACATCCAAAAATGGAAGCAGATCCACTAAGACACAACCACCCGGTTGGACATTGACAAGGTGCTTTCGGAATGCGGGGCCGGCTCGGTCCGCGTGTTTTCCACTAGTTTTAGTGTGTGTGAAAAGGAATCAATGAAGTGGTCGATCGTAGAGCTAAACATAATTCATGAAAGATGGGGAATGACAAAGCGACTCAGGTGGAGAATAGAAAAATGAAAGAGTAAACAATTTTCCTATGAGGGTTTCCTTCGTAGTGCGTGGGTAAATGGGCAGGAAAACTAGTTGAGATGGGCTCCGCGGTCAACTCATGCGAGAAGATGGCAGGAATGATGGGGCACCACAAGCCCACGACTTAGCACTTTTAACTTACATGCAGGTGACTGTATCACCCATGATACACGTAACAATGAAGCATCGTTCCTCTCCGATAACTTAGGATAAAACATATGTTTCATGGCTTTTGAGATATTAAAATATTATTCCCAAGGACTAAGCCCTAGGCTCAACACTTAGCTTCTCTTTCCAACCTTCCAGCCCTTAATCCCTTACCCACTCTATGGAATCTTAGTACCCCATCACTCATTCATTGTGGTCCGTCTGCACCTGGCCGATGTTTATGTTTTATTAATGTTTTTGCATGATTACATATACAAAAGCAGGCGCTCGGCCTTAACACTTAGGCTCTCGACCTATGCTTATAAACCCACCATATTATATAAACTTGGCTCACCCTGACCCTATAAAACATAATTAAAATTCATAATGAAATCTTTATACTTCATAGACATTATTTAATAGGGCTGCCATTGCTTGGGGACATTAATCCCCTCCCCTTATTTTACCTTGTCCTCGGTGTAACTTTTACTTGCATCACCTGGCTTTTTCAAAGTGCACAAAAGAATCACAGAATTACTCTTCCCATAACATCTCCTTGATCCCATGTCACATCCTGGGAGTACCAGTCCACTAGACCGCTACAATCCCTATAAGCGATTCTGGAGATATTTTTTTTTCCTGTCCAATATGTGCATATGATGCACTTGTAGGACACCTTCTTATTCCCCGAATCATTCCAATCGATAACATGATTAGCATATGGTATATATTTCTTAGAAATGAAACATAGGCTATTATCAGCAAAAAGTCATGGATGCAAGTAATGCAAACATACGGCCCAATCCTTTCGAGGTTCAAATGGCCCACAATCGCCTATTTTGCCAACTTGGCGTATTTTCCCAGCTTCAGGGAACTCCTGGTAACTTTCACTTTCGAGGAAAACGCAGTCACCCACTTTGAATTCTTTGTGGGTTTTGTTCTTATTAGCATGACTTTTCTGCCTGTCTGGTCCTTTCAAATTCTTCTTAATTTTTATCATTTTATCTTCCATATCTTTGAGCAACTAAAGCCCAGCCTCTTGTTCTATCGGTTGGATTATCCTAGGTTATTGGAGTATTGCACTTTCTATCATATGATTCTTCAAATGGGCTCATCTTCAACTTGATGCATGATACCCATTATTTGTAGAGTGAATTATACCAAGTGTAGGTAGGCTTCCCATCTTGATGGTTTGTCCATCACATACATTCCCGATTATGTCTTCTATTACTCTAATCACCCTCTCTGTCTATCCATCCAACTCATAATGATAAAGGCGTACTAAAGTTGATTCGTTTCTAAATCCTTTAACAACCCTTTCCATAATTTTGAGTTGAATTTTGGGTCTCTGTCGGATACAATCGTTTTAGGAATTCATGCAATCATGCCACTTCCTTCATGAAAATATAAATAACATCATTTGCCTTGTGAGTAGTCTTCGATTGGAATAAAATGGGGAGCTCTTGTAAGCTTATCCACTACCACCATGACAAAATCATGTTGCTTGGATGTTGAGGCAATCACGTAATAAAATCCATCGTTACTAAAACTTCCCACTTCCACTTTCGGGAATGGGTAAAGATTGCAACAACCTGCTTTGGGTGCCTATGCTCATCTTTAGCCAACTTTCATAACTCCATACATATATCATTGTATTCAGCGATCTATCTCTTCATACTAGGCCAAAAAGTAATGGCTGTGACCAACTGCTCTTGTTTTACGATATCGAGTTGCCTGCATAAGGCACATTATGCATCTTATGCAAAATCATATGTTTCAAGCACTGGACGTTGGGTACAAAATTTATGTTCTTGTACAGTAGTATTCCATCGTTTCCAATTTATAGAATTTCCATCTTTGTGGCATCTTACCCTACTATAGCATTGCTACCAATTCTCT
Organism: Picea sitchensis; assembly: GCA_010110895.2. Lineage (NCBI taxonomy): Eukaryota > Viridiplantae > Streptophyta > Pinopsida > Pinales > Pinaceae > Picea > Picea sitchensis. The sequence continues at coordinate 65,542 of SNQJ01S0060875.1, forward strand.
GTCTTTGCGGATAGCCATTTGTAGCCTCCAAAATTCTTACTTTTAATATCAATTCGATACATGCTGGTTTGTAGCATGTAATTCATTCACCCTCCTCTTGAGAGTGCATCAACCACTTTATTCTCCTTTTCCTTTGATATGCTTGATCTCAAGTCATACTCACACATAAAAATTCCAACCACCTACTTTGTCCTGGCGTTTAAGGTTGGCTGATCAAACAAATATTTTAGACCATTGTGGTGTGTTCTCAATTCAAATCTCCCTTCCCATGAGGTAATGTCTCCATTTCCTGGTACATTAACGATTGCTACCAACTCCAAATCATGAGTGGAATAATTCTTTTTTAGTGCTCTTTAGCTTCTGGACTCATAACAGATTACAAATCCACATTTGGATCTGCAATCCTCAATATTGGGCATTGGTTAACAATTGCTTCAGTCATTGAAGCTTTCTCACACCTCTTGAGTCCTTTGAAACTTTTTCTCCTTCGCTGAGGAAGTTATAGGGTGAGGTATCATTGAGAACCCTGCGATAAACATTATTTAATATCCCACTAGACCCATAAGGATATAACTTCCACCACATTCCTTGGCTTGCTTGACCGTTCTCTAATGGCCTCAACCTTCTCGGGGATCCATGGGGATCCCTTCTTCTAAAACAATGGCCTCAACCTTCTCAGGATCCATGGGGATCCCTTCTTCTAAAACAATGTGCCCCAAGTAATGGATATGCCTTTGATAAAACGATCATTTTCTCAACTTGGAATACAACTGGTGTTCTCTCAACACTTTCAACACCATCCTCAGGTGTTTTTTATGCTCTTCCTCTGACTTGGAATACACCAAAATGTCATCCAGGAAGACTATGAAAAACTTGTCTAGATAGTCCCTGAATACACCATTCATCAAGCACATAAAAATAGCAGGTGCATTCGACAGTCCAAATGGCACCACTGTGAACTCGTAACGACCATACCTTGTTCTAAAGTCGGTCTTGCTGATGTCTTCATCCTTTATTCTTACCTGGTGATATCCCTATCTGAGATCTATCTTCAAAAATACTTTCGCGCCTTTCAACTGATCGAAAAGATCGTCAATCCTCGGCAAAGGATACTTGTTCTTGACAGTTACTTTGTTCAACTGTTTGAAATCAATGCACAGCCTCAACATCCCATCCTTCTTCTTCAGAAATAGGACCGGGGCACCCCAAGGTGACACGCTTGGCTGAATGTACCCCTTCTTTAGAATCTCTTCAAGCTGCAATTGCAACCCTTTCAGCTCTGGCGTACTCATTCTATAAGGAGCTTTCAACACTGGAGATGCTCCAGGCATCAAATTTATAGAGAAATTGATATCTCTCTTCAAAGGTAGTCTAGGTACCTCCTGGAATGCGTCTTCAAACTCCGTTAGTACCACATGGTCTCTAATATTTGAGACTTCATCTCTGGATGCTTCCTCCACATGGGCTACAAATAATTGACAACCTTTCATGTAGCACTTTTTCAACTGCATTGTTGAGATTTCTCTAACAACCATAGCTTTGGGAATTCCTTGGACTATTTTTCGATTCCCCTCCTCATCCAAGCATGTAAATTCCTTGTTACAACAATCCAGGAGGGCATGGTGCTGGTCCAACCAGTCCAACCCAATTAAATAGTCATAAGAGCCTAAAGGTAGAATATTCAATTTAGCCTTCATGCTCAATCCCTTCATGTCCACCGGACAGGACTTAACCAACTCTGTGACTTTCCTCTTGGTTCCTATAGCCAACTACACTAACCAAGACTTTTCATGTTTTCTTCTTGATAAATGCAAACTTTCCACCACTCTAGGATCTACATAACTATGGCTAGCCCCTGAATCAATTAAAATAATAAATGGTTGGTTGTTAATCATACCTTCCACTTCAATCATGTGTGCCTGGAATTCAGCTTGCTTGTTGTCCAGGGACGCATAGATCCTTGGCATTCTACTTCCCATGTCCTCCACTGTTTCAGCTTGTTGAACATTATGGACATATCTTGATTTACTAGTTTTATGGGGACAATCTCTGTACTTGTGGTTCTGTTTATAGCCCCAACACTGAATGGGCATCTGTCTCAGCCTTTGTTCTCCCACTTCACCCATTCTTGGCTCTCTAAACGATGGATGTCCTTGAGGACTATTTCTGAAAAAGGGAGATTTGTTTCCCTTCTGCCTCTGTTCTTTCTTAAACTTCTTGTGGTCAACCCAAGCCTTCCGAAAGGTAGGATTTTCTCTTTGATGTTCATATAAGCATTTCTCTCTTCTTATTGTTTCTTCCATAGTCTTAGGATCATCATAATAAATATTGTCATCAATGGGAGGTGGAAGTCCACTCAAATACCTCTGAATCTTCACAGCCTCATCTTTGATGAATGGAACATACTTCAGTAATTCCAAAAACCTTCATTTGTATTCATCAATGGTCATGCTTCCCAGCTTGAGTTCTAATAACTCCTTCATCTTTCTGTCATAGTATCTTTTAGTCAGGAATTTCCTCTCAAAATACCTCTTGAATTCCTTCCATGTGATATCTTTCTCTCTAACGTGCTACACCTGCACAAGATGATCCCACCACATGGATGATTTTCCTTTTAGTTGATACATCACAATTCTTCCTTCTGCATGAGAGGAATAATTCTGCAGTTGGGAATATTTCCTCATGCCAAGCAACCATGTTTCGGCATCTTCCTCCTTATGTTCTCCATCAAATGTAGGAGGCTTAATCTTGTTCATCTCCCCTTTCAATTCATCAACTCCATATCTTTGGTGTTTTCTGGTAGGGGATGGGCTTGAACTACTGTGTGCTTCCTTACCGAAATGCTTTGGGGAGCGACAATGATGTCTGCTATGAATCCTCGATCTTCTTTTTCTCTCAGGGGTCCTGCGACTTTCTGTCTTGCTTGAGTCACTCTCCTTTTTCAATTTCCTTTCTATTCTTTCCAGTTTCTTCAACATCTTTAAGTTGAATTCACCCTCTCGATCCCTGACCCTCATGATCTTTCAGTTATCGACTCGGTGAGCCTGGGCATCTTTCTACAATCTTTCAATGATTTTCCTCACATGCCCTTCCTTATCCAATTCTCTTCCATGCCCATTGGAGTTCGATCCTTCAACTCCCAAGTTGACATCCCTTCCTTCTCTTTCGTTCTCTGAATTGGAGGCAATCAACACCTCTTCCATTTCTATACTCGGTGTTGATTCATGGCTGTCCTGACACTCGTTGAAATCTGTACACATAATGTGCAGTCAACCGAATTTTGTTAGGCCTTAAACCCTTCATAAAACTACAACATTCATAAACCAACGTGAATAAGAAAACGTTTCGATTCCACAAATTTTCTGAGCTCTGTTTGGCTCTGTAATTTTCAGCGATAGCCCCCATTTTCTTAGTCCCCAACCCATGCTTCCATTGGCTGTGATCAAACGCTATGTTTCTAGGTGCTACAAGGCTCTCCAAATGAAAATTTGGGTTTCAGGATTTCGGGGCTTCAGGGTTTCATGTTTCGGGGTTTTGGTCCCGGAGGTTCTCGCACTCGCTTCCCTCTCCAACTCCCGACTTCTGAAAATTCAATTTCCTTACTCTCTGGGCCCATAGCACAGTTGTCTCCCACCAAGGTAGTGACACATGGTATCCTTAAGAAGGTCCACCTCAATCCCAGCGATGTCAGGGGGCCCCACTACTTTCACTTTTCATTTCAGAGTTTCAGGCATCAGGAGTTCATGCATCTACACATCTCGAACGTTTGTTTTTCGAAATTATGAAATTACGGTCTATTCATCTACTTGATCCAATGGTCAAGTTCCTCTCCTACGATCTATGGTGTGGATCGTTTTGGGATTTCATGGTTTCAGGTTTTCGGTAACCAGGTGTTCACGATGCAGCGACTCCAAATCTCTTGTCACTTCAATCCTCGAATTCTGATACACGAGTTCTTGTACGAGATCCAACGATCCTAAATGATTTGGATCTAATGGTCTAGATCTCTCCTATGCTTACACCTATCAAATCTCTTCATCCCTAACTTCCTCGCTAGGCGGCTGGATCAGATGGCTCACGGGATTTCGGCACTTCATCCTGGAAGTGCTCCACCATCCGATTCTACCCCTGTTAATCTCTTTCACGATTCAGGACTTGGACTGACCAAGAATTTGGCCTGCGCTCCAAGTTCACGATCCATGAATTCATGAAATGATCCAATGGTTCAAACCAACCACGATCAACGACCCACATTTATTCTGGATCCTAGGGTGGCGAGTTTCTCCATCCACTAACCACCTTGCAACTTTTGGCCATCTTACGGCCCTCGCAATTTTGCGAGTTCTCCATAGAGAATTCTGACTGTCCAACTCCTCTTCTCAAGGACTTTTGGCCAATGACTTGGTACCCTCCTTCTGAACCTTCATCTACGTGATCCAACACTTTTGGTGTGGATTTCTCTCTCTCCCTGTGGCCATATACCACACTGGGTGTAGTTTTATAATACCTCTACACCTCCTGAGCTTTGTAACATGGTCAAGTAGCCCGTTGACACTCAGAAACATTATGAGGTCTGAAATTAGTCCTCCAGACACAATTTCCTTCTCAAAACCTCGGTCCAAAGACCACTTATCTGGCCCATCTAGGCTCAACGTTGAAACTAGGCTATGATACCATATTGTAACGTCCTCAGTCGTCATCCCACTAGCCGGGCAAATTCTACTGTGCGGAACAACATCATTCTCATACTTAATTAACAACATGCATTTAAATCAAATTAAACACATTTAACTCATAGTAAGCACAAGATTACGACTAACATAAATAATCCTTGGCATTAACAATAATTCATATGCACAACAAAATACATGATACATATAAGTATCACAGGCATGCAAAACATAATATTAAGCATAAGATGATACTTATCCTTGAAACCGTGGTAATTCCACCAATTACGTGCAGGCCTTCCATGAACCTCCCAGCCTAAGACCATGCTACTCATCATGTTCAGTAGTGGGTCACCCCTGAGCTAGGACTAAGCTCCACCCAAGGCAAGGAATCCTAGTCTAGGCTGAGGTTATAGGGAAAACTGCACAGAATAACCGGAAGGATTCTTCCCAAGATGCCTTCTTACGCCCACTACTCACGGACTCTCATTCCCCACATGCTTGTTCCACCCGGGAGCATACACCTTCACAAGCATAGTCCATCATTTCTTCACCTCCCTCTCTGGGTATCAACAACAGGCCAGATCAGGAAGTATTAGAGATCAGTAGCTGGTGTTGGACTCTCTCTGGAAGAATACCACTTCTCAGCAGACTCCTTCACCTAGAAATAGCTTCTCACAGGCCTGACAGACTGCCTCTTCAACTAAGGCCTTAAAACCCGGTTCTTCAGCCCCTTCTGACTCAATTCCCGCATGGTGAGGATAACCACAACAACAATAGAAATTCAGTTAACTCACGGTGACAACAACAACAGGAATTTGGGTATGGACATCCAAAAATGGCAACAGTCCACACTAAGACACAACATGGTTCAATCATTTACAGGGTTCTCAGACTGTACAGGAGACACGGCTCGGTCTGCGCATTTGCCACTAGTTTCAGGTTGCATGACAAGGAATTTTGCAGTGGTTGATCGCAGAGATAAACATAATTCACGAAGGATGGAGAATGGAAAAGCGACTCAGGTGGAGAATGGAAAAATGCAAGAGAAAACAATTTTCCTGTGAGGGTTTCCTTCATGGTGCGTGGGTAAGAAAATGCAGATGCAAAGGTAAAATGGGTTCAGACGGGCCTCATGGTGAACTTAGGTGGAGGATGATAGAATGAATGAACCACCCCCCCATGGCTGACTTCTGCAGTTTTTTAACTGCATGTGCCTGGGTCGACACATGTCACCCATGAAGTTGCATGCAGTCCATCAGCATGCATTCCTCTCCAGGAACTTAGGACAAAACATATATTTCACATGGATTTTGGAATAATATTAAAACATTATTCCCAAGGACTTAAGCCCCTAGGCTCAACACTTAGCCTCTCTTTCCAACCTTCCAGCCCCCAATCCCTTACCCACTCTGTGGAAGCTTAGTCCCCCATCACTCATTCATTGTGGTCGGTCTGCACGCAACAGTGTTTATATTTTTATTAATGTTTTGCATGATTACATATACAAAAGTAGGCTCCCGGCCTTAACAATTAGGCTCTCCAGCCTAATAACACATAAGCCCATCAACTTATATAAACTTGTCTCACCATCCTATAAAACATAATTACAATTCACAATGCAAGCTTTATACTTCATAGACATGATTTACAACGGGGCTCAGCCTTGGGGACATTACAATTCATATTGTAATCCGTGATCTTCCTTCCAATGGTTAAACTATTTCCTGAAGGAACCAACTCTGTTACCAATTGTAGGAATACTGAGAGGGGGGGGGGCAGGGTGAATCAATATGCCCACTTTATACCACTTTTAACCACAATATATATTCTTTCACTTTATCAACAATTTATCATCAATGTATCATCTATGATTGAATTCAATATATCATGAGCATATAATCATAAGCAACATCACATCAAATACACAATACACCAATATTTACATGGAAACCCAAATGGGAGAAAACCACAAAATGATTTCTTATATATATCAATAATTCATTCGTAGGAAGCACCAACTTCCAAATTCTCTAGATGCAACTGGAAGGAGGCTACAACCCCCTATTTACAGGCTCCATCTTGAAGAAAGATAAAACTGTTGGAAAACTGAGAGGAGGGGGGTGAATCAGTTTTTACCGTGCTTAAACAATTATGCTTATTTTAAACTCTTTGCAAAGCACTTAATGACAATCACAATAATGCAGAGAGGTAAGCAATAGAACATTCGACATCAGTCACACATATGAAATATACAGAGACAGATATTTCCTTAGGAAACCCATAAAGGGTAAAAACCTCTTCTTCTTGGTATGATAAGTAATTTTTACATTCTATACATTATCATACATATGAGCTCCAACTCATTTTGAGGATACAACCTCTATTTTGCAAGCTGCAACTTGCTCAGAGCACCAATTCTCTATTTTCTCTAGTACCTACTAGAAGGAAGCACCAACTCCCTAGTTTCTCTAGAACCTACTAGAAGGAAGCACCAACTCCCTGGTTTCTCTAGCACCCACTAGAAGGAAGCACCAACTCCTTGGTTTCTCTAGCACCCACTATAAGGAAGCACCAACTCCCTGGTTTCTCTAGCACCCACTAGAAGGAAGCAACAACTCCCTAAGTGTTCCAG
>SNQJ01S0060878.1:0-25759 GCA_010110895.2 Picea sitchensis
TGTCTGAGGAAACAAGGAAGAAATCCAATCTAGAAACCTCTACATCTAAGGTGATGATGGTCATAGGTATACCTAAAGAAAGAGGACACAATTAGAGGGATTTCTCTCGGTCAAAGTTGAAGGGCAGAAAGAGAAATCTTAAGTGTTGTTTTTGTGGAAAATCTGGACACCTTAAGAAGGATTGTTGGAAGCGACAACAAGCCTCCAAAGGAGACCCTCCAAAAGAGACGAAGGAAGCAAATGCAACTGAAACAAGTTCAACAATAGGTTCAGGTATGACTGATGAAGTTTTATCAATTAGTATTGGTTCACATCATGATCAACAGTGGTTATTAGATTCCGGTGCTTCAAATCACATGTGTCTTCATAGACACTGGTTTGTTATTTACCAGTCTATAGATGAGGGAATTGTTTACATGGGAAATGACATATCATGTAAATTTGTGGGAATTGGTAGCATTCGAATTAAGATGTTTGATGGAACTGTTAAAATATTAACTGATGTAAGACATATACATGAGCTTAGGAAGAACCTAATTTCTTTGGGAGTCTTAGATACTGGAGGATATAAGAGTATTGTTCAAGGTGGAGTTCTGAATGTCTACAAAGGAATTCTAGTGGTTATGAAAGTGAAGAAGGTTGGTAACATGTTCCTGTTAGAAGGAAGAATTGAGTCAGATCATGCGACAATGGTATCTGAGAAAGATAGTGATTCTGTTCGACTGTGGCGTCAATGGTTGGGTCATATGAGCGAACAAGGATTAAAGGTATTAACTGATCGCAAGTTACTTCCTAGTCTAAAGTCTTTAAAGTTATATTTCTGCAAGCACTGTATTTATGGAAAACAGAATAGGTAGAGATTTAAAACCGGAAGACACACCACTGAAGGAATCCTTGATTATATTCATTCTGATGTTTGGGGACCATCCCCTACTATTTCATATGGAGGATCATCATATTTTATAACTTTTATAGATGATTTCTTTAAGAAGGTGTGGATATATATGTTGAAAATAAAGGTTGATGTATTTAATGTTTTCAAGCAGTTTAGAGATTTGGTAGAAAAGAGCACTAGTAGATCCATTAAATGTTTAAGAACTAATAATGGTGGTGAATTTGCGTCAATGGAATTTGAAAACTATTGCAAAGAATTTGGGATCGATAGGCATAAAACCACTGCCTATACTCCTCAACAAAACGGAGTTTCTAAACGCATGAACACGAATCCTCTAGAGAGAGAAAGGAGTATGTTGAGTAACGCCAACTTGTAGCAAGAACTATGGGCAGAATCAGTAGCTACAACTTGTTATCTAGTTAATCGATCACCATCAACAACAATAGAGTGCAAGATTTCTGAAGAGGTGTGGAAAGGTCATCCTTGTAATTATTCTAATCTTAAAGTTTTTGGTTGTGATGCCTATGCTCTAATTCTGAAACATCAACATTCTAAATTAGATCCAAAATAAAAAAAAGGCTTATCTTTGTTGGATATGGTGATGGTATTAAGGGGTACAGGTTATGGGATCCTACTGCCCACAAGATCACCATTAACAAAGATGTAATATTTGATGAATCATCTCTCATCAAATTAGATGTAGATGTTCAAATGAAGCAGGAAGAAGTACCTAAGTATCAACATATTTAGTTTGAAACTAATGAAGGTGAACATGAATAAGTTTCAGAAGATGTTCATGAAGAGTCTCATGTAGTAGAGGAGGACATGGTTGATGATGACAGTCAATAGATTGTGGATGAGCCACAAACTTCCTTAAGGAGCTCTACATGGGTCAAAAATCCTCCAAGAAGGTATGATGATTTTGTTTCATTAGTTTCTTTAAGTATTAATGATGATGAACCTTCGTGCTATCAGGAAGTTGTGAAGGGTTGTAACATTGATAAATGGAAAGAAGCAATGAAGGATGAAATGAAGGCATTAGAGAGGAATGCTACATGGGACCTGGTAGAACTTCCAAGAGACAAAAAAAATGTAGGTTGCAAGTGGGTCTACAAGATGAAGAAGGGTGTTGATGATAAGGTGGAAAGGTACAAAGCAAGACTGGTTGCGAAAGGGTATTCTCAGAAAGAAGGTATTGAATTTCATGAGATCTTTTCACCAGTTGTTAATTTTGTTTCAATTCGAATTGTGTTATCATTAGTTGCGTCACTTGATTTGGATTTGGAGCAGCTAGATGTTAAGACTGCTTTCTTACATGGAGATTTGGATGAGGAAATTTACATGGAATAATCAAAAGAGTTTGTTGAGAATTGCAGAAAGAAATTTGTTTGCAGGCTCAAGAAATCATTGTATGGTCTGAGGCAGTCGCCCAGACAATGGTACAATAAATTTGACTCTTTCGTGGTGAGCCAGAATTATTCAAGGAGTGAGTATGAGCATTGTGTCTACTTTAAGAAATTGAATAATGGCATATTCATTATCTTAGTATTGTATGTTGATGATATGATTTTAGCAAGAAAAATCATAACTGAGATCAACCGGGTTAAAAGCTCAGTTGGCTAGGATGTTCGATATGAAGATCTAGGAGCAACAAAGTAGATATTGGGCATGGAGACCAGTGGGAATGTAGCTTTGGTTTTCACAAAATAAGTATGTTGAGAAGATACTTTTGGTGATATTCAGAGACGGGAGGAATGGTAAGCTTTGGTTGTCACAATAGAAGTATGTTGAGAAGATACTTTTGAGGTTTGGTATGAACAATGTGAAACCAATTTTCATACCTTTGGCTTCCCATTTTAAGCTTTCTTCAAGTTTATGTCCTAGTACAAAAGAAGAAAAGGAATATATGTCTCGAATACCATATGCTAATGCAGTAGGAAGTTTAATGTATGTGATGGTTAGTACAAGGCCAGACATTTCACATGCAGTTGGGGTTGTCAGCAGGTATATGGAAAATCCAAGTAAAGAGCATTGGGAAGTAGTGAAATGGGTGCTTCAGTATCTGAGGGGCACAAGTGATTATTGTATCACCTATAATAGTGGTTGTGAATCAGTCTGTGGATATGTTGATTCTGGTTTTGCAGGTGATTTGGAAAAAAGAAGGTCGACTTAAGGGTATTTATTTACTCTTGCAGGTGGAGCTATTAGTTGGATGTCAAAGCTACAAAACATTGTTGCTTTATCCAATACAGAAGCAGAATACATAGTTGCTTCACATGCTTGCAAAAAGGCAGTTTGGTTGAAAGGTTTGTTTGGTGAGTTTGGAAGGATGCATGACAAAGTAAAGTTACTTTGTGATAGTCAAAGTGCTATTCACTTGGATAAGAATCTAGCCTACCACAGTAAAACAAAACATATACCTATCAAGTACCATTTTGTAAGACAAGTCATTGATGAACATGGAATCTCTCTTGATAAAGTGCATACAAAAGAGAACTGCACAGACATGTTCACAAAACCAGTACCGTTAGAGAAGCTACGATGGTGCTTGGCTTCTCTTGGCTTGTGGAAAAGGTGATGAATGAAAGAAGGAGCAAGGTATCAGGTTAATTGTTGTCAAGGTGGAGATTGTTAAATAGTGACAACAAATTCCTAGGATTAGGATTTCAGATCCTATAATCCAGCGTTGGTTGTAACCAATAAGACCAAGTTAGAATTTAGTTATGAGCGCATTCAATAATCAGTTTCTAAAGTACATTGATATAATTTATGTAAGCCCATAGAGGCAGACATGAGAGGAGTGAGTGAGTTGTTGTAATCTCCATGACCTGAATAATAAGACAATTGATACCTCTACTTGGTGGATGTAGCCCAATGTTTGGGTGAACCACATGAAATATCTGTCTTTTATTTCTGCGTGACTATGTTTGCCTTATGATATTTTTGTTTCCGCATTTACGAGTATAACACACATAACCAGTGGTGGCTTCTTCATGTGACTTGTCTATATGGTTTTACCCTAAAAGCCTTTGCACACTTTTGTTGCACTTGAAATGGGACTAGTGTGGTTTTCGTGAATCTCTTTTTCTCTCATAGCCTTACGATCTCTTTCAACCTACTGATGCAAGCAAACTGATATTTCTTACCAGTCTCAATATAGCTATAAATGTTGCTCAACGATGAAGGAAAAGTTAAATCTCTCAATAGTAGCAGTTACAGAGAATGTTGTCAAACAGTCACTAGTTATTATTGAAGAACATTTGGGAGAATAGATACATCGTTGAAGTGGCTTCAACAAAAAAATTCTTTGCTACAATTTAGTGCAAATAATGAATGGTATTTTTGATCTTCATACACTCGGTGCATCATCTTGTAGACTGCCATCCTTCGTTGTTATTTTTGGTAGAATTTCTATTTTTATGAATAATAGTAAATTTATGGTGTCATGGATAGTGAAGTTAATTTATGGTGCGATTGTTTGTTTTTTACTCTATATGTCATCATTAATAATTACAATGCTTTAGTGGTATATGTTCGTTTGGTTTGCTGTGACGATGAGGTGGAATATTCTTAAGTACCAATGAGGGATCGAATCTCATCAGTTGTATAATGTCTTTGGGATATTCAGTGGCCTTGAATGCCTTTGTTTTTTGTTGCTTTCTCTGCAATGGCCGGCATGGTCGTTTCATTGTTGGATTCATGGAGGGGTCTTCTGTGTGCTCCATTATTCCCAAAACCCCAACTTCCAAACCCTATCTTTCCATCGCTATTGATACAAGTCAGAATGATGGGAGGCGGCCCTCACACGTTCCCGGGCGGGGTGACCAAATGGCAGTGGAAGAGAATGTAAGAGAAGAAATCCAAGAAGCTCCTCAAAGCATGCCTCCTGAGAGAATGCCAACTCTACGAAATGCGGAAGTGAGCGGAGCTCAAAGCAGCCATGACCAATCTTGAAAAGCCCTGGGAAAATCCCACCCAAGCCCCCACTTTGTTCATCATTACCACTGACCAACAGATTAGGGCCTTGACCGACAGGTTTCAGAAGCCTGGAGGAATTGATCCATGGACCGAGAAAGACAGACTGGAAAGTCTCGCTTCTGATGGGAAGCCCTCCGTTCAAAGCATGATGCCCTACACTAAGGTTGTTCATAGTATCGATTCTGGCGATTCCAAGTCCTCCCTCTCACAGTAGGTGAGTGGATCGACTTCACCCAGGCAGAGGTACAATTCTCCATCCTCTAATCAACAACAATTAGATAGAAACTCCATAATGACAAGGAGAACGAGAAATGATAATAATAATTGGAAATTGTAGGAGCTTTCCAATGCTTTATTATATTCATGTCTGTTTGTGAAATTCATGGTAATGAGAAAATTGTAGGAATGATGATAGTTAAATAGAAGATTGGGAAGCCCTTTAAAAAAGAAAACAAGTAATTTGACTAGTGATACTAAACGTTAAAGAGATGAGCAGGCAAAGGGGGTTAGGGGAGTGAAACTAATGGCGAAGCCTTCTATAGTGCAACACTCAATCCCCCTTCCTTGTTGAGTCTCTTATTTCCGCTGCCAATTATCCCCATGGATGTCTATCGACCCCTCTGTACCACTTCGACTTCTCTAAACCATCACCTTGTGCTCTACTCATTTCAGTCTTGCAGATTGCAGACGTGCAGGCCTTGGATCTAATTGCTCCAGGGATCGTCGTCTCCTACTATTCATGAGATGTAGACAATCAATATTTAGTGGCCTTGTTGAGAAGTTCGAAAAATATCATTTCCTCTTAATCGTTCTCCTTCAGAGGCAGCACTAGAATTTCAGGATTCCAACACATTCTTTCTTTCACATTATTTGATGAGGCAATTGGTTGCAACTCATCGTGTATTAGATGATCAAGTCCTGCCACAATAAAATGATCCCATACGTCTTCTAAAATCCTTTATTTCGATGCCAATATACCCTTTTGATGCCGATAAGGCCCCTCTACGCCATGAGAACAAGTTGTTTCCAACGCCATAAGTTACGATTATTGTTAATTTCAGTATTCAACTAAGACATTGGACACCAAGACCTGCTAATCTAGATAGAATATTTCTCGACTCTGAGTTTGTAATTGAATTTTGGGGCGATTAGAAGCTTCAACTTTGGAAAGCCCACATGGCATAATAGAGAAAACTATTCTCGGTTGTTTCATAGAAATGGAAATCGTTGAAAGCAATTGTAATTGAAGGCATAATTTTAGCGGTTTTGTGAGCTTGTTAGAGGATTGATTTTACTTTACTTCGTGATCCACACAATTATTTTGATTGAGAGAGGAGGTACAAAAAGAAACACAATGAATTGAAGATATTCACTAAGCTGCTTAAGTCAAAGGAACCTAGTCCCTTTTCAAAAGCAGGTGCATCTAATTTCTTATAACCTACAGAGGGTCGATGAATGTCTTCTTTGTTATTAATAGTTATTTCAGTTATTTTAATGTCTTCGGGTCTATAAATAACACACTTATTAACTAATGAAAATTTAAATTGGATAATAGGTTATTATTGTTGGTTTAAAGTCTTCCACCATCAATAGAGTTCTCAAAATCTGCATGAAATTTCTATGAAGCACTTAAGCAGGGATAAAAAGTCGAAATTGAACAGTACATGCCCATTAAAAATCTAAAAATATCGTACTTCCAACCCTATTGTTACACCACCCTAACAAACGCTCCTCTCTATGACGTAATTTGATAAATCCATTTTCTACCACAAGATAATCATGATAGTATTGTTCATACCATGATCAATGAAAACCTCGTTGGAAGGACTACGGATTGGATCACCTTCCAGTATGCCCATAATCCCCCTAATTGACCCAAAAGGGCTATTGGAACCAAACAAATTGTTGCCTGGATGGCCGAACAAACCCCCACATGGACGTTGGAAAAAAGGATAGTCAAATGGATCATGGACAAAGAATTCCTCCATCAAAATTCACCCTCATCCTTCGACGTCATTGTCGCCTTCGCTAAATAAGAAAAATCTCACAAAAGGGTCTGGAAAACTTAAGATCCCCAAAATTTCTACCCATACAACCACAACCCACGCCACCATGGAAACCCTCGCCTTTTTCACCTGGATGCATTCTTTTATAGCGAACCAGGGCTCCTTCCTGTATAGCTTATGAATCCGACATGGTTTCTGGGGTCATTGTATAATGACAGAAAGTTAATTGACAGTAATTGCAAGTAGTTTTTCAGAAAGAAGAGGGTTTTAGGGAGCTTAAGAAATCATGAATATGCACCCATTGCAATGAAATTCCTGGCGTATTTGTCCTCCAGTTATGGGTTTGGACAGTATTAGTAGTAGTAGCATCACAGTGTAGGGGCGCTTTTATAGATCGGTCATACGCCTCCACGAAAGGAACATGTGGGAGGTCCATGGCCAGAGAAGTAGGGTCATAGCTTATAGGCGGTTACTTGATATGGTCGTGAGGCATGTCTAGAAATAAATGCATAAAATTTGCAGTGATAAGGTGAATAAATGTATGACAGCTGGATTAATAAGGTGAATAAATACACTACAACAAGTGGTTTGGTTGACAAGTTTTGGGTTGTTGACAAGTTTGGAGTTCGAAATCATAGGCTCTTGGAGAATAAATTAATTTACACATACCTGACGAAGAGATGTGAAAGTGATGACATGAGCCACGCATTGTGAAAAAACACAACCAGCCTGGTGGCCATGTTGTGTGCTCACCTATCACCATCTGTATTAATTATGACCCCATATTTAATCATCATTCCTGCATAGCTTAGTTGGAAGAGATATATTTTATCTTATTTTTTGGGGACATCTCACAGCTAGGAGGGATATATTTTATATGTTTTCTCTATGATGAATTGCTACTATTATGTGTAATAGGTTCCTTCCACTTTATTCTATTAGTTTGAAGTCAGTATGCTCTGATACAAAATGAAACCAGAATCAATTTTTCATGGACATTTTTATTTTCTCCTACATATTTCTCCAATTCACCCATGCTAAAATATATATGTATTTGGATTTTTCCTTTGTGGTTTTAGCTCTTGTTTATTGTTATAATCTCCTCATTTTCATCATTGTCACAGCAGAGGCACCTGCTCAGAACATAAGGGTATGCATTATGTTATCTTTTGTCATCTTTTATATGGTTAAGTACATCGGAGGAATTTTTAAGGGGTGGTTCTTCTCCCACCTTTGTTGTGTGTCACTACCTCTTCTTCCTCTTCCATTCCTCTATTGGAAAAGTCGTTGTCATATATTTGCCATGTGATTATTACAGGTGGGCATGCAACCAAGTGATTCATATTTCGAGTCACAGGATCTTTGAAAAAAAATCACAACATGTGGGATGAAGATAGATCTTATAAAGTATTTTTTTTCATCCAAAAACAAAATCTCACAATTTTTAAACAACATAACCACCCCAATTTACTTCAGTGGTGTTTGCTTTCCCCTGCTCTAGGGATATACTAGTTTAATATTGTTAATTCCAATATCTCTTACCACATTTTTAAACAATTTATCATATATTATTTTATTCTTTATTAAAAGTATTTTTTTAATAATGAATATAAATTATAATCATAATATTGAAAATGATTATTTTATTAAGTTCAATTTTTTTATATTTATTTATTAAAATATAATAAACTTTCTTAAGTTCAACGATCAACCTCTCCGTTATCGTCCATCAAAGCTCGAAACGGATGAAATGTAGCAGGTTCGAATGAATAAAGGCCAAAGTTAAAATGTCAGCTACTACCTTGCGAGCAAAATTAATGATTGAAATCGACCAACGTACAATATTTTTGATATTAATAAACTCTATGGCATTATAAACTTTGACAGTTTCTCTGTAAAGATGACTCGAGAAATTGAATGGTGGAGATCGTAGAGATGGAGAAACTGAATGATGAATGACTTGATAAATGGCAGAGATCGAGATCGTGTGCTTTACGGCAGTTTTCATGGCGGTGAAAGCAAGTGAAACAAGGGCGACCCAGTGAATTGGCCCGGGTTTCAGCATCATTCTCGCAGGCAAGGATACTGCTGCTCTGCAGCTTTCATGGCTCTTTCGGTAAAAATACTCTGGTAGCTCTCCCAGATTTTGAAGGCTAATTATGGGATTAAGCCTTGTGACGTCAATATGGTTCGTTTTACTATGGATGGCGTGAAGTTGATGCAGTATTTGCAGGCGGCCTTGTGTGAATCTCTGAGGCTCGATCCTGCTGTGTCCGTGAATTACAGAGAAGCACTGCGAGACCACGTTTGTGAAGAAGGGATCGAAGGTTTTGCGTTTTATTTCTGCCACCAACAGGATGGAAGCACTGCGAGAACCCTCGCTCTCAAATTTGCAGAACAGGCACTCATCGGGCAATTCACGGGAATCTGGCCCTCTTTGCGGGCTATGACAATATGGATCGACAAGAACAGGAAACCCCACCTGAAAGGAAATCTCTGGCATTTTCTATGCGGAAGAGGCTTCTTTGCCTTTCTCTTTGAAAATAAATCAAACAGAGATCTCATCTTCAGAAGCGGACCATACTTTATGGACTCCAGAGGTATGTATCTCACTAGCTAGACCCCGGATTTTAACCCTGAGAATGACATTCCCAATGCACTCTCAGTCCAGGTTCGCCTACCCTTCCTTCCTTTGCATTGTTGGAATAATGAAACTATTCGATCAATAGGAAATACACTTGGGAAGTTCATAGATTGAGCAGAACCCAAAGATGGCCTCGAAGCATGTGCGCGCATCTGTGTAGAAGTGGATCTAGAAAAAGGTCTGCCAGAAACAATTAATCTCACTTTGGACAATTGGAATTATCTGCAACAAGTTGACTATGAACAACTGCCCTTCAAGTGCAAAATATGCCATGAATATGGTCCTTTTGCGAAGCATTGTCCCAAATCCCCTCCTAAAAGTCTGATTGAAGAGTCTGAACAGTGGCAGCAACCCAAAAGAAGGAAGCAACAGAAACACGGCCCGAACCTTAAAGCCATTCCCACACCTCCCCCACCTAACATCTCCCCAGATCCTGGATCTGTCGTCACGAACTCAACCCAAGAGCCTACTCGAGAGGAACCACCCCGCCAACAACCGCAGATCGCCCCCTTGCCTCCCTCCCCTCAAACGCTTCCTCTTGAGTCTCTTATTCCTCCCTCTGCTCCTCCTTCGCCCTCTCACCCAAATTCTCTACCAGAAGATGAAGATCCGGAACAAAGCTTGGAAGAAGAGTCTGATTCGGATGCCCACGCTTCCCCCATCAGAAAAGTTGGAAGGAAGTCAAACCTACACAAAAGAGAAGTTTCAGCCAGGACGGAAATCGAAGTAGGCAAGCAAACAACTTTGGATCAACTTACTAGAAATGAAGCAAGGCAGACCAGGAATCAGAGTGGATCCAACCTCCATAAAGGGGGAAACCCCAAGCCTTCTAAATGATAAAAGCAATCTCCTAGAATTGCAGAGGACTAGGGAGCCGACACAAGCTCTCGTTAATCCATGATCTAATAAAAAAAGAAAGCCCTCAAGTCCTTCTACTCCAGGAGACAAAAAAGAAGGATACAAATATCCTTCAAGATAGCAGTTACATCTGGCGATCATGCAAAGGCGTGGAAGTCAACGCAAGAGGAGCCTCCGGAGGAATCTGCACCTTGTGGAATCCCAATATATTTTCTCTCCATTATTGGCAATCAACGATGCACTGGATCAAAACTTCGCTTCTTCATCTACCAACAGGTAAGATTCTGACTGTTATCAATGTATATATGCCCGCAATTTATCAGGAGAAAATAGATGGCTGGTCCTCCCTTCAAAACCTCCAAGACAATCTTGAACTCAAAGATCTCATAATAGTTGGAGATATCAACACTACACTCCACCCAAAAGAAAAAAAAGGGGGCTCTCGAGTACATGACCCCACTTGAGAGCATCTCGAGGATCTTATATCCTCCTTCCACCTACTTGACATAAAGCCCTCTAATGGTCGTTACACTTGGTCAAATAGAAGAAAAGGACCAGGGCACATCACTGCTCGCCTAGATAGGTTTCTCTTAAGTAGCTCTTTCCTTGATGAAGCATTTTTACCTTCTTCTTGCATTTTCCCTTGGACTGGTTTAGATCATAGGCCTATCACCCTTAACCTTCCCCCCCCTGATAATCTTAGCCCCATCCCCTTCATATTTAACCCTCTGTGGATCTTAGATCCAAAATTCTTTTCCATTGTCTCAGATGCCTGGAACTATTGGATTCAAGTCTCCCCAAACTACATTTGGGAATAGAAGTTAAAAAGAGTCAAAACAACCCTCAAAAACTGGGTGAAAAACACCAAGGAAAAGGATCATGAAGCAAAAAACAAGAAAATTAAAGAAATAGATGACAACATATTGGCAATGGAAGAGGGACCTACCACGAACTCTCTCATTTTCAAAGAGTAGCAAGACTTAATTGATTATCAAAAAATCCTACATGAGGAAGAGGAAACTTGGAGACTCAAATCACGGAACCTCTGGCTAAACTCAGGAGACAGAAACACGAAATTATTTCAGAGACAAACCAAATCTCGACTCTGGAAAAATAAGGTGAAAGAGATTACAAAAGAGGATGGAACAAAAACTGATGACTTCCATCAAATTCAAGAAGAAGCCAAACTTCACTTTGAACGCCTTCTTACAGAGGATGACAATGCAGATCTCAACATACAAGAAGAACTACTGCTAAACATACCAAGAGTTATGAACCAGGAAGATAATGCCAAGCTAAACAAAGAAGTTACAGAAAAAGAAATTCATGAGGCCCTCTTCCAACTCCACCCAGATAAAGCTCCTAGACCAAACGGCTTCAACGCTCATTTCTATCAAAAGTGTTGGCATATAATTAAAAGAGACCTTTTGAGGATGATCCAGTATGTCCAGAAATCTGCAAAGTTGGGGGGTAGTACAAAATCCACCTTTTTATCCCTCATTCCAAAAGGCGCCAACCCTTCCACGTTTTCTAGATTTAGACCCATTTCCTTATGCAATGTCTCCTATAAGCTCATTACTAAAGTAATAACAAATATAATCAAGCCTCTCTTGCATCAGCTCATCTCCCCAAATCAAAGTGGCTTTGTTGAAAAAAGGCAAATGATCGACAACATCATACTGGTCCAAGAAGCCATCCACTCCAGTAGGGGTCAAGGGGATCAAGGAATGATTATCAAAATAGATATGGCTAATGCTTTTGACAGGGTAAGGCACTCCTTTTTGTTTGCAGTTTTGAAGAAATTTGGTTTTAGCTCAAAACTCATAGCATGGTTCACAACTTGTATCTCCACGCCTTGGATAGCACCTTTGGTCAATGGACGACCAACAAGCTTCTTCAAAAGCTCCAGGGGGCTAAGGAAAGGTTGCTTGCTCTCCCCCCTCCTCTATATAATCATGGCTGAAACCCTGGGAAGGCAATTGGAAAAGGATCGAACATCCAAAGCCATTCCCAGCATCAAAATAACTCGAGGAACGAAGCGGATAAATCACTCTCAATTTTTTGATGACACTCTCCTCATTGGAGGCGCCTCCATTATCATGGCTAAGAGATTCAAAACTTCTCTGGAAATTTCACTCAAGCTTTGGGAGCTCTTATAAATAATGCCAAATCCAATGTCTATGCTTGGAACACTCCCATCAGAACTGCTCACCTCATAGCAAGCATATTTTGTTTCCCTCTTATTGAAAAGTGGCAATCCTTCAAATACCTTGGCATCCCAATTTGTCTCAAATCACTCCCAAATTCAGCTTGGAACCAAATTCTAGACAAGCTCAAAAACAAATTGGAACATTAGGTATCCTTTTGGCTCAATTTGGTAGGCCACACTGTACTAATAAAATCAGTTCTATCAGCTCTCCCCATCTTCCAATTCTCCTCTCTTCTTGCTCCTCAAAATGTTAAATCCTTAATCTCCAGTATACTGTGACGCTTTCTTTGGGAAGGAGGGAAAACAGACAAAAAAAAGTACCATCTAATAAAATGGGATATTGTAAAGCATCCCAAGGAAAAAAAAGGTATGGGCATCAGATATCCTGGCCTCTCCAACTTGGCAATGGGAGCAAAAATTTTCTGGAACCTTGTTTCCGAGAAAAATGACTGGTGGAAGGGAATTCTTCAAAAAAAGTATCTAGTCGAGAGCAGGCTCAGATGCTTGGAACAACGTCACTCCTTGGATAGTGGATCACCAATAGGGAAGCTTTTTTCTGCCTCCATTCCTCTCATACAAAGTCAACTCACCTGGATTCCTGGAAATGGCCGAAAGATCCTGATAGGGGCAGACAACATCATGGGTAAACAACCTCTATGGCAGCACGTACATTTGCGACCTCTCATCAATTGGCTCAACTTGCAAGGAAAAAAGTATATCTCTGATAACTCCTCCCGGAGTGCAGATACGGGAGACTGGGTAGGATGGAATCTCCATAATCCTCCAAGCAACCTCCAAGATGCAACACAACAGTTGCAGAATCTCCTAAGAGGTTGTGCTCCCATATGCGCCACACTAAAGGATAAGAGAGGATGGGTAAAAGGCATATACTTTGTCAAGCAAGGGTACTCACAACTTCTCTCCCAAGCAAACCTTCCCCCAAAGGACAAAATCTGGAACTCGCTTTGGACCACAGACAATCCACCAAAGGTCAACTCTTTTTGTTGGATTATGGTCCATGGCAAACTGCTAACAGGAGAAAATCTTCTTAAAAGAAATATTCATGGGCCCTTTAGATGCGAGCTCTGTGGCAAAGCATTAGAAACCTCTCAACACATCTTTATGCTCTGCCCTTTTGCTATTGCGGTGTGGAAAAAAGCTCTCCAAGTCTCCTCAGATCGTCGNAATCTTCTTAAAAGAAATATTCATGGGCCCTTTAGATGCGAGCTCTGTGGCAAAGCATTAGAAACCTCTCAACACATCTTTATGCTCTGCCCTTTTGCTATTGCGGTGTGGAAAAAAGCTCTCCAAGTCTCCTCAGATCGTCGGCCCAACCCAAAGAACTCCTTTCAGATTGGACTTCCCTTTATCGGGGTACCTTCAAGAACAATCAGCTCTTCAAAGCCATTTACAAAGCCTTCCCAAAGTATATTTGCTGGAAAATCTAGCTTGCCAGAAATAGAATCATCTTCTCCAATCTTCGCTCCCCCCCTGATCTTGTAGCCAAAAAGGTCGTAGGCCTTCTAGCTGAATTCTTTATTTCCAAGCCCAAAGTATTATCTTTCACCCCCACCCTCATTATAGAATCAGACTGGATCTGCTCAATTCCCCCCCCCCTGCCCNCTCTCCAACAATCAACCTCCCTCTCCCTCCAGATCCTACTGGAAGCTTCATGATGCCACTAAGTACCTCCACTGGTGCAAAGAGAAACAAACTCACATTCTCTACTTTGATGGAGCCTCAAAAGGAAACCTCGGGGTGGCAGAAGCAGGAGAGGCCATAATATGCCCAAGAGGAATTCAAGTGCTCTCTTTTCATTGGAATCTGGGTATCGCAACAAATAACCAAGCCGAAGCCTATGCTCTGTACCAAGGCCTCCATCTCGCCCAAAGCCTGAACATACACTCCATTTCAGTGATTGGAGACTCCAAGATAATCATAGGCCATGTCCGGAAAGGGTCCCACCCTCCAAATATCCACTTAAATGCCATACTACAAAGAATCTCAACAACACTTAACCTCTTCCACAATTGCACTCTCTTTCATGTTCTTCGTCGAAATAACCAATTGGAAGACGCCCAAGAAAACCTGGCAATTGACCTGGAGCAAGGCTCGTTAGTGGTTAATGGACACACTCTTTACAAGCCCATTCCATGACGTTTAATCCCCGGAAGCCATCCCCTCTGCCCACCCAGCGAGATGTGGCATTTTGGGCCTCGGTCTGGACCGCGTACCCTCAGTCATTGACTCCTAGTCACCCTCCACCTTACCTCAGTGAGTATCCTTTCAGCCCCCAACAACTGCCCCACCTCTCATCTCAACACCTAGGCAACCTCCGCCTCATCCAACACGTGTCATGTGTCATCTAATCTCCTCCCCCCCGACTTGGGAAGTCTTTTTGATACTCCTTTAGTAGCCCCTGCACGTGGAAGTGAATATTGGAGTGAGCCAAGACTGCACAACATGATGTCCAGAGTGTACTGAGCATTGAATTCAAGTGATCCGAAGGGTACTATCATCAACCGCAAGCATGGCTGCAACTCGTGGCAAATTATGGGAAATTGGCTAAGTTCGCTGCATCAAACAAAGGTGATGGCGCATATCATAGTAGGAGCGGTGCAACTCGTCGACATTCTCATCCCTAAGCAGACCAGAGCAGGAGCAGAGCCACTTACTGGTATCCTCAGAGCTAATACGAATAGAGAAACATCCATTCCTTACTCAAGCACCGATCTTTGCACAATTCAAACAGACAGTGCAAGGAATATCGGCAAGATGAATAGGCAAAATCAGAGAACGGTCTCTGTAGAAGAGCATGACGAACTGGTAAATGCGGTGCAGACTCTCCAACTACAGCTCAGGGCTCTCTCAACACAAGTTTTGTCCATCACTGAGATCACCATACGACACAGGGGCGAGCAACAAAGAAACAGGGATGAATGTGAAGTTTTGTGATAGCAAATAGAGGTGCTTCAATTTGTCGCTGGACCGTCGTCACCCACAGCCTCCCCAAACACCTTCATCTCAAACGAGGCCTCATTGCCAGGTGCATGCCCGAGACTGGACCTCAACCTGCGACCTTGAATAGTAGAGGACTCTACTGCACCGGACCAAAGCAAAATTTAAGTGTATGCAATGTTTTTTTAAGCTACTACTAGGTTCTTTTTGCATGGTCTACACCATAGCAGTACATTAAGGTTTTAGCGATTTAGTAAGCACTACCCCTGCTTCTCATACTTCTCTTGGAGAATTTAGGGGAGGCATTTTTTAATTCTATAACACTTGTAATACATACTATGTACTCTTCCTGCACTCCTTCATAGTTTTTTAAATATAAATATTTCCTAGGTTTTGTTAAAAGAAAAAACAAAATTCGTGATAATTAATATATTTATTATTAATATAAACAAATAATAATAATTATTATTAGTGAATAGTAATAATAGCTATTAATATTATTAATACTATTTTATTGATTGATTTGATCATAACTAATAGTCATTAATAATATTATTTATAAAGTTTTATTAATACATTAAAAATTATTAATTATATATATATATATTATTAATTAATATATAGATACTATATACTAAGGTATCTAGTATATCATGGAAGACACTATTTTGCAAATAAAGATACTATTAAAAAAAAAAATTAAGGTATTATAAAAATGTAGTCAACCATAATCTAGAAGATCAAAATTATTTATTTGTTTTGCTAAGTGTAAAGAAAAAAATAAGCATTGTTAAGATAAGAACAAATTCTCACAAGCTTCATAGTGAAACCCAGAGTTGGTGAATTCCTAAAACAAATGGGATGAAAGAGTGTGTCACCTTTGTGATACTAAGAAGGTTGAAGATGAAAATCACTTTCTCTTAGATTGTCTAGCCTATACCCATATTAGATCTCATTTTCAAAATATTTGTCACACTACCAACCTTCCTAACCTCTTAACTCAACAAAAGTATGGTGATCTTGGAAATCTTCTCTTGATGCTTTTTGAGTGCAGAAACAAAATTTTGAAGACTCACAAGTAATCACTTACCCTCTTAAGGTCTGATAGACCAATTCGGTCTTAGTGGACGTTAATCATCATCATCATCATATATAATGGGTACTTTAAGTATGTAACATACATACCTTTTATACACTAATTATTAATCAATATTAATAATTAAAGATGCCATCAATAATGTATTAATAAAACTATTTGAATTCAACTTAAATAATAATAATAAATGGAAAAGTGAATGTAGAGAAAAGAGAAAAATTACAAATTGATCATAGTCTACTTTTCCTTTTTGGGAGATTATATATATGAAAAATATTTGAAAATAAATGGAATATTTTAAGCATTTCATATTCTTGTAAAAAAAATGTCTTTGATAATGAGGGTTTTATTTATTTATTTCTTTTTTTCTTAATTGATGTAGACATAAGCTCAAGATAGTGTAAGAAGGTTAATGTTCCTGGTATTATTGTTAAAGTTATTTTATATGAATTCTAATAATATTTAGTGTTAATTTTATATATAAAACCATACACTATATTTTGGTAATTTAATCTCTTTCAAATTTAATAATAATAATAATAATCTATTTTTAAGGTCATGACCAAGCCAGACACCAAATTGGTGTATGAGAGCCCCTCCGCTCACTCAGGTATACACGTTCTTACCATTAGGTCCATTGTTGTACTAAAATATAATAAACTTGAAATTTGGTGCATAAACTTCACTTAGGGTAAAATCATGAAGATGGGTAACACTTTTGCTTGTTTTATGAGAAAAAAAAAACTGTATTTTCACAAGTTCTTCAACTTTCGGCATACAAAAGCATTTTGTTTTATTTAGAATTTCATTTTATAGTTAAAACAAAACTTGTGAAGAATTTTGTTAGCTTTCCAATGACTATTTTTCAATTTTTTTTATTAAGATTTGATATGTTAATTTGACAATTGTTTAACAGTATGTTCCTTAAACATGAAAGCAATGATAATGAGTTATTTTTTCCTCCAACAATGTACCTATTATTAAACTTATGTTTTTAAGAAATGAAATATACTGCAACAATCTACAAAGACTTTATTTTATTATGACTATAATTTTGAATCTAACAGATGAATATTATAATTTCTAGAATTTTTTGAAGTTGACCAAGTTGAAAAAGTTGCAGATTTTAAACACATGTTTTCCCCCACCTTGTATCTATCTTATTTTTTACTTAAAAGTAAAATATAAAAATACCCTTTTGAAAATAACAGTTTAAGGATTATGAATATAAATTTTTCTAAATTTTTCACTGTGTACTTTTAGAGATACAGATATTTCATTTCACCGAATCATAATGTCTGCTGAAAATATTATGTAGTGATTTTTTTTTTTAAATAAATAAAATTAGATAAAAATAATGAAAATGAAAACAAATTATAGGAATTGAAAGTAAATTCAATTTTGCAAATGCTGGTGTCATTTTCGAAACCAAATTCTGAGTATTTGCAGGAGTCAATAACCTCCAAAGTTTAGGTAAGCTTGGGAGAATTCTCCGGGTTTTTAATACAGTCCCAATTTTTAGTTTTCGACCGAAAAAATATTCTTTCATCCGAAAAACTAAATTCTAATGGAAACCGCCAAAACTAAACGGTTTCCAAGGTTTTCGGCCGAAAAAATCTTGTTTCGTCCGAAAGAAGGTTGAGCGAATTCCATCAGTCGGAAAAAATGAAAAGACACGTCGTATCGTTTCATTTCGCGCCAAATCGTATAAATACGCTTTCAGTCGAACACATTTAACACAATTCATCACTTGTTTGATGGTTTTCTAGAGCTCCTAAACAAAGTTTTGAATCATCTTTTTGGTTTTTGTTGAATAAGGTAATTGATGTTTGTTCAAGTTTTTATTGGAATAACAATTTATATGTTGAAAGATAAATGTTGAGCATTTTTTCAAGGTGAAGTCTTTATTGAACATATCTTTTACAAATAACTATAAAAGTCATGGGAAACAAAATTTTGCGCAAGAGAAAATTTGATCGTGCTCGAGATGATACTCTCCATAACGAACAAAGGAAAGAGCATTATTGGAGAAAGAAATGAGAACGTGCAAATATTGAAGAAAGAAATGATGATAATGTAAATAGATATTTTCAACAAGAAGAAGTCCAACCAGGTATGCATGCACATATTGTATATATTAAAAGTATATAATTCAAATTTAAAATATTGTTTAATATAATTGATTGTAATTATAATTTCATGTTTTTCAAAAAACATAAATAGATTTGTCTCATAATGTCGAAGAAGACGTTGAAACCTAAATTGATGCATAAGACATTGAAACCGAAATTGAAACAGAAGACAAATCACCTATAGGTATGTACATAAATTTAGATAATACAAGATGAACACTTGTATATATAGTTTAGTGAATTTATGTTCGGGTTTTTTTTTTTAATATAAACTTTAAATTGAAATATGCAGGAGAATCTATCAACATTGATGATGAAGTATTAGAAAATGTTGATACTGACAAATTTGAGAAGAAAAAAGCTAAGCATTATATAAGATATCGAACTAAGAATATGTATAATACTTTATTCAAAGTTGAATTAGCAACAGTACAAGCTCAACTTTTACTCTGTCTAATAAAGTCAAGAAAGTACATCATTATTGGGTATTCAAAAGTCAACAAAAGATACAAAGGTGAAACATAATGTATTTGATAATATAACTAGTGTATTAAAAACTTTCGGAAAATTTCGAAAAAAAGATGTCAGTGTTGCATGTAGAGCGATACAAACAACAATTGTTTCATCTAGCAATATAAAAGATTGTTTGACACGACACATGAAAAAAACGATGGGAACGTCAAGAAAAACATTGCACAAACATAGAAAATTTCGATTTCAAATAGATGCAAATGATGAACTGGCTTGTTGGACAATGATTTCTAGATAACCCTACAAAGATAGACTTGCAGAAAATGTTAAAGAATTGGCCCGTAATTGTTGGTTGACAGAATCTCGTGTTTCACCACATACAAGGCCCGTAAGAGTCTTGCTTTGTGTTCTCTTTAGAATTGTCAAAAATTTGTGGGTATTCTTCCCACATGTTTTCTTCATGCTCCCATGTAGCATCTTTAGGACCATAACAGGTCCATTGAACCTTTACCAACCCTATGGCTTTGTTCCTCATCACTTTTTCTTTTTGGTCCAGGATGCGTACAGGTTCCACCCAGAAATCCCTTCGTGTTCCACCTAGATCACATTCCAATCAATTATGTGGTTAGGATCAAGTACATATTTCTTTAACAATGACACATGAAATACATTATGCACTTTCTTGGATGCAGACAAAGCTAACATGTATGCAACTGGCCCTATATTTTATAATATTTCAAAAGACTCACAATATCTTGCTGCCAACTTGGGGAAGCTTCCTAATCTTAGAGAACTTCTCTTTTCATTTACTTTCAAAAACACATGTTCTCCCACTTTAAAAAATATGAAAATTATGTTCCTATCTACATAATTTCTCTACCTATCCTGGGCAACCTTCAAATTCTTCTTTATCCTTTCCATCTGATCTTCCATTTCTTTTAGCAATTCTGGCCCAACAACTACTTTGTCTATTAGATTATCCCAACTTAATAGGGTGTTGCATTTCCTGCCACACAATGCCTCAAATGGACTCATTTTCAATGAGGCATGATACCCATTGTTGTAAGAAAATTCAACTAAATGAACATAATCTTCCCACTTTGATAGTTGATCCATCACATACATTCTAAGCATGTCCTCAATTATCCTAATAGTCCTTTATGTTTTCCCATATGACTCTAGATGATATGTTGTACTAAGATTTAAATTTGTCTCGAAGCCTTTGAACAAACCCTTCCAAAAATTGGAAGTAAACTTTGGATCTGTATCAGAAACTATTTCCTTAGGCACTCCATGTATCCTAACAACTTCTCTCATATAAATTTCTGCAATATTTGTTTCCTTGTGTGTAGTATTTACTGGAATGAAATGTGTTGGTTTAGTCAAATTATCCACCACCACCATGA
Source organism: Picea sitchensis (assembly GCA_010110895.2). NCBI lineage: Eukaryota > Viridiplantae > Streptophyta > Pinopsida > Pinales > Pinaceae > Picea > Picea sitchensis. The sequence goes on from SNQJ01S0060878.1 coordinate 20,654, forward strand.
TGGAATCATGTTGCTTTACTTTTCTGGGTCTCTTAGTAATAAAATAAACTGTAACCACTTCCCACTTCCATTCTGGAATAGGCAATGGTTGTAGAAAACCTTTTGGGTGTCTATGTTTTGTATTTACTTTTTGGCATTCTAGACATTTGGCTATGTAATTAGCGACTTCTTTCTTCATTCCTGGCCAAAAATATTGGCTTCTTATTGCTGCAATTGTTTTCATATATCCTGGGTGACCGACATATGGCACATTGTGCATCTCCTTCAACACTACATTTTTCATCTCACTGGAATTCGACACATACACCTTACCTTTGTACATGAGAATTCCATCATCTTTTAGCTCATAATAATTAAATTTTTGCTAAAAATTACCTTGTTGTAATGTCTCTTTTATTTTTAAATAATTCTGATCTGAATTTGTTGTTGCGACAATTTTTTCTTTCAGATATGTCCTGTATATGCTAATGGCTACAATATGCACTTCATGATCTCTCCTGCTGAGTGCATCAACCACTTGATTTTGCTTACTCATTTGCAATTGAAATATTTCAACAATGTTAGCATTTATGTAACTATGGCTAGCTCTATAATCAATTAAAATTGATATGGGCTGGTTATCAATCTTACCTTCCACTTCGATCATGGGGGATTGATATTATGCTTGCTAGTTGTCCAAAGATGCATAAATCCTTGTGTTATAGTCCAAAAATTCCTTACATATGCATACATGGCATTGAACTTTCCACTTACATAATTTGCCAAATCACTGTTGAGGCTTCTTCTTAAAAAACTATTTTATGGAACATGTACACATCTTGCTGAATTGATAGCCCGCGTACACACGCGAGCTGCATACTAGTTATCCTGCGTACATACGCAAGATGCATGCTAGTAAACCCACATTTACCTCCAAAAATTGCAAGGAATTTGACAGAGTTTATGGGTTGTCAAGGGTTTCCCAACCATTTTACCCATTGTATCCCATCCCCAAACCGAATAACCATTTTTTTCTCATATAAAAAGAGGTCTCGGAGTCTCATTTACAACAACAAGAAACAGAATAAGAAAACTCTACCAAAATCCCTTCCCCTTTTTAGCCCAAGTTTTGCATCCTATTATGAGAATTGGCCTCAACATTCCCCTCCATCCCTTTCTCTTAATACAACCCTTTCCTCTTTCCCAAGTGATAATTTGGTTGTGAGAAGCAAGCATGGGTTTGATGCACTTGGAGCCACGATAGAGGAGCCGAGACCTGGTTCATGAAGCAATTTCCGACGAAGGCTGTAATCTATCTGATCTTAATATTGAATAAAAGAGTTCTTTCCTATCCCAAAACATTGTGTCTTTATGCTTTTATTGATTTATGCATTTATGTCTATATCTGAATAAGTAGAGATTGTATACATTGTAGCATTGTTTTCCTAAGCTTTTGCAGGTAAGCTTTGGGAGGAGACCCACAATCTAGGAAGCTGCAAAGGAGAAAGAGGTCTAGAAGCCACAAGGACCAAAGGTACACCTACTGACCTTCTTTCCTCTCTCTTTTCATTTTGTTTAGATATTTTTGGGATAGCTTAAGGATAGAACTGTCTTTTAAGGGAAGTCAGTGCTATGCCTATACCTCAACCCAGTATAGGGGGGCTTTCCCCACTAGCCCTTTGGCATACTTCCTCCCATGTCTTCCATTGTTTTAGCCTCTTGAATGTTGTGGATAGTCCTCATTGTTTCTCCTTTATGAGGGAAATCCTTATATATGTGATTCCCCTCACATCCCCAACATTGAACAAGATGCTTCCTTATCCTTTTCCCAAATGAATCTGCATTCTTTTTCTCATTTTGGGCTTCCTGGGCTTGATGACTTGCTCGAGAGTTATTTCTGAAAAAGAGTGGCTTAAAACCTTTCTACCTTTGATCCTTTTTCTCTTTCATCTTGTCATTCCAAGTCTTTTGGAACATTGGCCTTCCTGTTCTTTGCTCATAAAGGTGCCTTACTCTCCTTATGGTTTCTTACAAGGTATTGGGGTTATCGTATTGAATCTTTTCACTATAGAAGGAGGGTAACCCACTTATAAACCTTTGGATTTTAGCCTTCTCATCCTTGATGAAGTCAATATACTTCAACAATTAAAAGAACCACTTCTCATATTCGTCCATTTTCATGGATCCCAACTTGAGTTCAATGAAATCTTTTGTATTTCTCTCATAGTAATGCTTAGACACATATTTCTCTTGGAAATATCCTTTGAAATACCTTCGAAAGATCCTTTTCTCCTCGAGGTTTTTGGCTTGCTTAAGTTGATACCATGACATGGATGCCTTTCCTTTCAAGTGGTAGGTGGAAATCCTAGCTTCCACCTAGGATGGGTAGTCATGCAGTTGGAAATATTTCTTCATTTCCAATAGCCAGGCCTCTACCTCTTCTCATTTCCTATGCTCACCATTGAAATTAGGTGGCTTTATTTTCTTAAATTCACCTTGCAAGATGTTTGCCTCGAGCCTTCTTCTTTTTCTTTGAACATGAGACACAGTTGGGATGCTTCCTGGTACTGAACTTGCATGATTTCTTCTAGTGGAATGCCTTGGAGAATGATGGGGCCTGCTCATGCTTCTTGACGGCCTATCATTTCCATAATTATCTCTTTTGCTATGGGATCTGGATGCTGCTATTTTTCTAGCACTAGCTACTTGCTTGGTGCCAGAATATTTGTTAACTTTCTTATGCAACATGTTCAAGCTATGAAGTATCTCTTCTCGAGCCTTCATAATCCTTTCATTATCAGCCATGTAGATCTGCACTTCCCTATGAAGACTTCTCATAGTGATATGATCTTTCCTATATCTTCTTCCATTTGACTCTGTCTTAGCATTCCCCATGCTGAAATGCAGACCTCTGAACTCTTTTGCATGGCTATAAGATACTTGAGCATCTTGCATGACTCTAGTCCTCATATAAGAACTAAAGTTTCTTTCTGTACCTCTAATTCTGTAAAATTTGTAGTCAACAAATTTTTTTAGGCTAACATAATTGACAAGATCCATGAATTATGTACAATTGTGTTCCCATAATGTATCAAAATTATTTCTTTCATGAGTTCACCCAAAAAGTCTCAACACTTAGATTATTTTTCCATCTTCATGGACTCACAGACTCATGGACTCGCAGACTTGCAGAGTCACGAAAGAATAATTATCCCTTTCATAAGTCCATCCAAAAAGCCTCAACACTTAGATTATTTTTCCATCTTCATGGACTCATGGACTTGCGGACTCACGAAAGCATAATTCTCCCTTTCATAAGTTCATCCGAAAATCCTCTACACTTAGATTCTATTTCCATCTTCGCAGATTCACGGACTCACAGAATCACGGACTTGTGGAATCATGAAAGAATAATTCTCCTTTTCATAAGTTTATCCGAAAAGCCTCAACACTTAAATTATTTTTCCATCTACACAGACTCATGGACTTGCGGACTCACAGAAGCATAATTCTCCCTATCATAAGTCCATCTGAAAAGCCTCAAAACATAGATTAGTTTTCCATCTTCGCGGACTCATGGACTCACGAATTCGTGGACTTGCAGACTCATGAAACCATAATTCTCCCTTTCATAAGTCTGTCTTAAAAGTCTCAACACTTAACCATTTTTCCACTTCTTTGCGGACTTACAGACTCACAGACTCATAATAAATCCCAACACTTAGCCATTTTTCTAACATTGTGGACTCGCAGACTCATGGACTCACAGACTCATACTAAGTCTCAACACTTAGCCACTTTTCTATCTTTGCGGACTCACAGACTCATAATAAGTCCCAACACTTAGGCCATTTTTCTATCTTTACAGACTTGCAGACTCATAGACTCAGTGACTCATGGACTCATAATATGTCCCAACACTTAGTCATTTTTCTATCTTTGCAGACTCACATACTCGCATATTTATGGATTCATAATAAGTCCCAACACTTAGCCTCTTTTCTATCTTTGCAGAATCGAGGACTCACAGACTCATAGACTCATAATAAGTCTACTCACAACTCATAAATCTCTCAACCCAACTGATATTCTCCTATAGCTATCCCGACCTTTCCACCAGCTCTCTTCCTCCCGGCCTTCCCAACCCAAGTAGTACACCATTCGTTTATCATGGATAACCCAAGGGATGTACCATCCATTTATCAGGGATAACCCAAGGGATGTACCATCTGTTTATAGGGATGTACCATCTGTTTATTAGGGATACCCCAAGGAATGTGCCATTCGTTTATCAGGGTCTCTCTGGCACATGTAGCTAGGAATCTCTCAACTGGGAATTCAAGGGAAAATTGTTGCTAGAAAAACTATCATAAAACCAACAACAACACTTGATGTTTCAGTGAAACTCACCTAGGATTTCACTCTTCAGTCCTAATAACCTGTCTCTTCAATCTTCCTGCTCCAATTCGCTTCATTTGTGCTCCAAATTTCCCTATAATTTTTCCTTCACAGTTGGATCCACTTCCATCTCTATTTTCTCGTTCTTTGTCCCCTTTCCATCCAAAAACTTGACTAACTGTAAACTACTCGAACTGTTGTAACTGTTGTCCCAACCCATAAAAAAATCCTCTCTTTTTCTTTCCTTTCTTGACTCACACTCTTCCCCAAGTTGATTGTACTCAAACCCCATGTTCCCAATAACTTCGGGATGTGACCATTCACACCCACCCTCTTACATGTATTCAATGATTGGCTTTGGAAACACTTAGTCGAAAAAGGGAAGGTTCATATACAAATAATATTCTTAGGAAAATGGATTAAATCTATAAACATGGTTAACTCCCCCCCTTGGACCCCTATTGGCCATTATCTTATACACTCCCCTTTATAAGAGAATTAATTCATCCCCCATCTCTTTTCCATGTCCCCTTAGCAGTCGACATTACATTTTATTATTAAAAAATTGAAATACAATTCACATATTACATCGCTTGGCCATAGCCACATATTATATCTACATAAGAATTAATTAAACTGGGGATTATAATGGGGATATTACACCTTCCCTCTCTATCTCGCTCCCTTACCCACGCCCTCCTCTCTCTCCATCTCATCTCCATATCTCTC
>SNQJ01S0060879.1:7462-31116 GCA_010110895.2 Picea sitchensis
AAGAGCATGATGTATACTATCCATCCATGGGTGTTGTATCTACATGTGCATTTTCCTTCATGTCCAAATAACTTCATCAATCTTGTGGTCCAAAACCCATGACTAGGGTTGACATCAATGACAACAACCAATCTTCCAACACATCTCCTCCATCAGGTTCTTGATTAACCCGATTCGATCAGGGTTTTCTTTCACAATCCTCACAATCTCGATCTATAATTGATCGAAGGGATTTCTACAATTTCTTAGTAAAGGTTTTTGACCTTTTGAGTCAATAGATATCATTTGGTTTAGATTCCCCCACATCATACAATCAATCTTCACTGCCAGAGGTTCACACCTCCATCATTCAGGCCCTCCTTCCCGAATCATACCCTAATTGGGTATCCATGGCATACAACTACCCCTTCAAAATTGTGTGCATACATGAGACAATAAAATATTTTAGAAGGGATTCTCACCCAATCTTTTCATACCTATTCTTGGTTGCTAGCACCCTCTTTCTGATTTTTTTTTTTACCTCATCAACAATGCTTTAGCGGGATTTTTACAGTCCTGTCAACAATATTTCAACCGCATCCTTCCCATGCTCATCCTCTACCTGAGGTTGCCCATTATTGGTAACTATCTTCCTCAATAGTTCCAATTCCTTTCTATACACAACGTGCATCATTAGTTGTAATATCAATTAAAATGCATGTATCATAACATTCAAATCCATAAAACTTCTTCAAAATGTCCTAGCACATCTTTATGCACTTCATCACATTATCCTCAAGGGTTTCCATGAATGCAATGCAGACATTTCTCAATTGTTTCTATAGTAATACAATCATAATCACTACGGTGTCAAAACATTTACCTTCATTAGTAAATCATCTTTCTCATTCCAGAGGAAACATCACACATAGGAAGAAAGGAGATAGGGGCTCTCCCCTTCTTCCAATTCTTTCTACATCGACTGGGACATTTCATCCCAGCTGAGTTATCTCTAAGGGCATCACTGTCTTTTCTGAACATGTCTTCAACCAAGCCTATTCAATCAAACATACTCCTTTATTCATTCATTAGTATTCTATTCATTACATGATTCTTTCAAAATGTAATCCATGATTATTATTATATATATATATATATATATAAGCTTGTAGCTCAATGCTAAGTTTCTTCAGTATTTATTAAGGTTGTGACTCTGAGCTCCTGATAGTGTTTTCACATAGTTCTTCCATAGGGAACTCCTTTAGCATGCAATTTCCTCATTTCATATCCATCACTATCTGTGATGGCCTCCACCTTAAATTAGCTTCGACTCATTACTAAGCATTCTTTAAGGAACATAGAAATTCATTTCTGACATGCATCCAGATTATGTATCCACACATATTCTATTTTTTGTTAACTTACATCCATGATGTACTTAACCATATTCATAATCCTAAGCCTGCATGTAGCCGTCATAGGTCTGTTTCGCAGTGCACATGCATCATTACTTTTAATATCAGTCAACTTAGGATTGTTTACAATCCTTCTCATGTGATCCTCAAGGCATAATCATTTGCCTCTTATCATGACAACAGAGCATCTTTTCTCATTTACCCTTTTATATAATTATATTAGTATTCCCTGAGGAAATGGAATACATTCCCCTCAAGTTATTATTTGGAACAGAACTTTCAGGAATTTTTAGAATGGAGTCATCCATGCATCCATAGTATTCATTTAATCCGGAAAAGAGAAATTCTTGCTTTATATTTCACTCATCAGGGCAACTGTTGAGCCTCTAAATTGACATCCCTACTACCCTATTATACTCCTCATCGATACCTTTTTGGCTTACCTAAGCTTGGGTAAATGACAAATAACACTACCATTAGCCATTGATAAGATCATAAGGTAAAGTATAATTAATTCATGCATTTTTGTGGTTTATTGAACTAGGAGATTAAATGTTTCATGTACTAATGCTTCAATTTGCCATGTATAATCTTTGACCTCTAGATAAGTCCAACCTTCCTATACCAACTCAACTATCTGGTACTTGTGCGCCAGATTGCCACTGTCTGAATCCGGTACCAAGCGCACCTTCTATTCAGATCTAGTACTGAATCTCACCTGTCGCGATCCGGTACCAACGGCTATAGACTGTCGTGATCTGGTACCAACCATTTGTGCACTGTTCAGATCCGGTACCATCTACCTGTCATGATCCGGTACCAATACAGGAAGCTGAATGTACCAAGTTTAGCTCCAGATCGTGCCCAAGACAATTGTTGGATGTTTATTGAATCATAAATGTTTTAGCAAGGCTATGTTAAGATAGTTTGTTATTGCTTCATCCTCATGCACTTCGTGTCATGAGGATTAAGCTTAAAATATGTAACTGAATAATTAAATTTAACAATTGACTGATTTGCAAACGATTTCACCTCCTTGTGTTTCACGACTAAGACTGTTTAAATAGTCATGGAAAGGATGGTGGAGGTAGTGGAGAGTTAGCATAAAATAGCATGTGAAGCAGCGTTACATATTGTAGAACATATTTTGGGTGAAGATTAATAGAAGGACATCATTTATCTCCATGTCTTGATCGTCTATGATTGAATGTGAGTTGAGTTGTTAGCATAGTTTGATTCTATGTTTTGAAGTTTGAGTAAGAGTAATGTGTGGGTTGAAAGAAAGCTTACTGTAGACTCCAGTCACTGACTTATTGAAGTGGCAAGGGCCCACCGCCCAACAAAGGTCAACATCTTCATAGATTAGTATTATCATTTTATTTCAATAGTGTAAATGTTATATTAGTTGAAGCTTTAATTATTTCAGATGATAGCAGTATAGTTTAAAATAGGATTTCAATTATATGATTGCTTAGATATCTTTACTCACTCTGTTTTGCATATGCTCTATTTTTGTTTTTATGAATTTGATTTTGTCTCATGGACATGAATGTTGGCAACAGTAGTTAGACATATTTGCAGGAGAACTAGTGAAGTTCACAACAGCACATTGTGAACCACAACATACTCAGTATATTGACTATTGAACTACCCATGCTATGTCTTGATGATTGATGTGTGATTTCCCTTTCAGAAGTGTGATTTCATAGTTAGTTTTCTGGGTCAGATAGCAGAGTTGATCTGTCAAAAGAACTCCATCTCATACTTGCATGTGCCATAATGGAGTAGATAGCCTCTCTATGAAAGACAACCAAAGTGTGTTTCAGTTTGCTAGTTTGTTTTGTTTCCAGCATACATAATCTAGAATAGTTCTATACTCATGAAATTAGAATTACCTTTCTTACTGGTGTCTTGTAACTCTGTTGATTATGAATCCCAGATTGATAATTAATGAGTGCATTATACTAAACATATAAGAAGCACAACAAAAACCATATTGTGCCTATAAATATACTCTTACATCATACATGTGCATCACTTGCATGTTTTATATCATTCATACCTAATTGGTATTAATATCAGGCTTCATATTAGGAAGCTCCACAATGCATTAAACCCGTGCACTCAAGCAAACACACACAACTAATTATTCATCATACCAGCTTATTTTTATCGTTAGTGTTCTTTAGTTAGAGATTACAGTCGCTTACTTGACTAATCTCACAGTTATAACTCATGCTGATGTTGCCTTCTCTTTATGGAAATAACCAACCAAGTTCACTTTCCCTTTTATACTATAACAGCTGGCAAGAAAACCTTCTTGCCTCAACTTCTATAGGAATTACCCATCTCACCTTTCCTCTAGTCATGAGGAGTTATATACTCTGAGTTTAATATAAATAAGTAATTATACTACCAAGGATCCTACCTAAACCTATCAAATTCCTTTAATCCTACAAAGGTATTAACCATTATATAATCAACCATCATCAGTGCCTGAGATTCCAGCTACCCATGCATAGAGGCTGTGTTAAGAATGCCAAGTCATCTGTCCTTCGAGCTTCAGCTACCCTTGACATAACCCTGCCACCTTCAACTATCCACATTTCAGTGTTATTATAAATTTTAATTAGCATATCCATACTCTGGTAAGAGTAGTTATCACTTTGACAAAGGGATGAAGAATTTATTTTACTGAATTTCAACAAGAATTCCCAAATCACAGGTTCAATTTGCGGTCCTTCTCCTCAAGGAGTAAATGCAGATATCAATACCTCTTTATGTCACTCGTGCATGAGCCCAAGCAAGCCAAGTGTTGAAACCATGCTCTGATACCAATTTGTAACACACATAACCCCTAAGTGCTCTTTTCAGGGGTGGGGTATCATAATTGTGCTTTCCTTAACTCTCTTTAGTTTCCTCTTTTTCATATTGCAGATTCTTCCAAACCCACGGGCTCTTTTCTGTCCCCTTGGAAGGATTTGAGTAATAGGCACTAGCTCTCCATGCTAGCCCTTTCCTTCATATGACCTCAGATTGTAACTACACACCTATCCAAAAGGTGCTTCACAACTTCGCAAGTCGGGTATTTGCATGTGAGCCAACCCTGACTCTCCTGACTCCTGAACTCCCAAACTAGAGCCTAGCATGTACTAGCTCCTCCCTTAATCTTTGTCAATGTGACCCCTCACTATGACTTGTGGCCAATCTCTCGAGTTCTTTGGGACTTCACGTTTCATGAGGTTGGAGGATTGCTCACCTCTCTTCTTCCAACTCCCATTTTTTCGAAGTTCCTATGGACCATATCTATGGTCCATGTTCCTCTCATGATCCAACAGTTCATATCGACTCGCGAGTTCAGACTCCGCGGGTTCTCATAACTCTACCTTTGAATTTCCTGATTTGTGAGTCAGCAAAATGTTGATCTCTCGCAACGTGTCCTATCTTGATGGATGGCTAGGATTGCTGCATCTTTCATCTCCTTGGGTATTTGCCTCCTGACTTCTCTGACTTAGAATATTTTCTAAGTATTCAAAGGCCTCAAGCTTTGCTTCTCCTACGAGTCTGTCTCCTTGGATCTCGTCGTCAATACTTCTGAAAAGATCTATCCCTTTTGAGCTTTATCCTTAGGGGATTTTGAATTCCCATGCACCCCTTGTGTTAATCCACTTGTGTTAGATTGATGGTCCTCGACCTTCCTTGATCCAATGGTCCATATTGCATCTCAACTTCGGGTTTCATAAGTTTAATCACACCAACGTGCGATTATCTCGATGTGCAAACTCCGATCTCACCAATCCGATGGTCAAGGAGGGTCCTGATAGATCCTTGGATATACGTTTGTGACACATTATTTTGGTCACATTGATGATGACTTTATAAGCATGTAATCAGTTCCTCAAAATCATCTTTTCCCTGAGAAGAGTGATTGCTTTCCTCCTCTGTAAAACTACTTTTTAGAAGGACAACGCAGGCTGCCCATAGTGTATAGTGCGAAAATCTATGGTTTCCACATGTTTCTCTATAGCTGGCCTGTGGGATTTCCACTAGCTGCTATATATGCAAGGTGTGGTGGCATTTCAAATCCAAAAGAGGAAAGAGGTTCAAGAAGTTTCTAGAAGGGGAATCTTCTAGAATGTGAGGTGGCGTCCATATGGTTACGATTCTACTAACTTATCTGATATGGTGGGATCATCCTCATCCCTTTAACCACTTCAGCTTCTCCTATATAATAATGGACTTCTCATGGAAAAGGTTAAGCACAGTTAAGAAAAGTTGAGAAAGGGATTGCTGGAAGAATAGACTGGAGATTGTATGAAGAATATTATATTAGTGGATGGTTGAGGTCTACATTTGTCCATCAAGTTTTCGGAGATCATTTTCATGAAAACCTCGGAGCAAGTTTATGTGTGTGTTGGAGCAAAGGACCACTGAAACGGAACTTACGACATCAAGGCAATTTGGTTGTATCTTCCACTTTTATTTAATATGATATAGTGGCATGTTTCTTTCCCATAAAATCATTAACATTTTATTACATGGCTCTTTAATCACATGTCTAAGTTTTCATTGAATCTATCATAGTTTCTTTCACTTTGGTTGGTTTGTGTCATTGCAGATATGATATCACAAGAGCATTGAAGTGAAGCAAGGACAACAGAGACATAAGGAAGCGATTTCAAAGGTAATTCATCAATTCCTTCTTTGACACTTAGGTCAATGATTATAACTTAGGGGAAGCGTCATGTCCTATCCGGTTTTGTTCTAGATCCAAGTGGATCTAGGGAGATTAGTTTATGTCCGCATTTACCGATTTATACTATAACGAAATTGGCGACTCCACTGGGGATAAACAACTTGATTGTGGTTTTTGTTGGAAATTTGTTTTTGACCTATTATTTCTACGTGAAATCTGTCTCTAAGTCTGTGGGAGATCCATATAGACTCTCTGGGTTTAAAATTCCACTTAAATGCTTGGCCCCTTTTTCAAAATTTCTTGATTTTTCAAACACTTCCGCACTGCACCTTATACATAACCTGCAGAAACCTTTTATTTCTGCACCCTATCTGTTTCTGGCCTGCGGAAACTCTTCATTTCAGCACTGTGCTATACTACTAGCCTATGGTGGCGTTTGAGAAATTTTTTTGAGTTGGGTTTTGGCCTCTGTTGTTGCCCAGTTTTGCTTTAGTAGGCTGGGAAAGGATTTTTAATGCCAGTTCTTGACTTTTTTTCACTGTTTAAGCTTGCTCTTGATTGGTTTCGGAGATCGAACACCTCTCTTTTTTATTTTGTTTCCAATTTTTGTTTTTGATTTTTATCGGAAAGGGTATAATATCTGACCTTGTGTCTGAGTGCTTGTTCGATTAAAAGTCTTCGATTGGATTTGAAGTTTTAGATTGATTACACGTTCTGGATTGCTTAATGATCATAAAACCATTTTTTATTCACATTTGAAGAGATATTTTCTTGTCAGTTTTTTTTTATTTTTATCTACATTGAAAGATCGATTTGGGTGCTTGTTGATTGTTTTATTTTCATTGATTGCTTATCCTTTCTTAATTCCGTCCCTGTTTTGGTTTTCGAAAGGAAAAATTAAAGTCTTTTAGTCTTTTAGGTAATCATTTATACAGAAAATATTGGCATTCAAAAAATTGAAAGAGAACAAATAGAGAAATTACATTGTTCGTGATTGTTTGGTATTGCATTCAAACAAAAGGAATTGTACGTCCAGAAAGATACCTTCTCCCTGCTATAGATAGAATTCATCGAACGAAAGTTTGCATCATTCATCTCTATTTGTATATTATTGGGTCTAGGTCTTACACAACATTGGTTACATTTCCATCTACCCTTGAGTAACAACAACCTCTAAAAACATTGCAAAATTTAAAACTCAATTAGTAACTTTTATTTTCTAGGGCTCTTTTACACCAACATCAACTAGGCTAGAGCTTTGTAATAGGTAGTGAGACACATTCTCCAAAGCACAAAACACACAATAGTATCTTGTGATAGGGAGTGTTCAAACCCATTTGCAACATTTTGTCATGGGAAGCCCTTCTCACACAAGGGTCAAACCTGAGGTTGCATTGAGATTGGCAGAGTTACTCACCCTGCTTTGTTGGTATCGGTGTAGAGATTTCATGTATTACGAGGGTCTCTTGAAGGTATACCCACAATGATGAGTGAAAGCCTCTCAATTTGATTTCGGGCTCGATACCCTGCCCTTTCATGTGGATCGAACTGTCGACTAATTCCCCAGGCATCATTGTTATTTGTGGTAACTTTAGTAGCCTATCTTCTTAGGGTATTACACAAGGTGACTGTGTAGGGGAAAATCTTCACGGTACCTGGAATCGATGTTGGACAGACTCAGTCGGGATCCTTGGAGGGTATACCCACGATTATGTGTGGGAGCTTGCACCAAGGTGTAAGTCCGTTAAGCAGGTCGTCAACGTAACTTTTCCACCCTATCCCAACCCCTCCTTGTCTTAGTTTCGCGACGTTGGACTTCATCACCAACTAGTGACCTCAAAATGAGAAGGTTTGTTTTCCTGGTTTGAACTCTAGATTTTATTAGCAAGTGTTGTTTGTTTTCATAGTTGGCCATAGATTTTTTCCGCAGAATTTTTGGTTCCGCCAACATAGACCCTCCCCTTCGTTCGCACAGGGTACAGGGACTTCCACTGAAAAACATGGAAGATTCTACCGCTATACCCCCTCATGCATTGGATGGATCTCCTCAACAGAGTGAGGTCCAAGATACGAACATAATACAAGAGGAAGGTTCAGCCTCTTTAGAAAGTTTCTGAATTATTTCTGATTCTATGGAATCTTTCTGCATCCCTCCTGGATATGAAAGACATTTTCTCTGGATGAATTAAGTCAGGGAACTTGTTGTTTTTTCTTCTAGAACACTGACCGGACCTTTTGGAGCCGACGATCCCTTTTGGACTACTAACATGACATAGACCTATCAGCCCTCAGGCCAAGACCCGCTCACAGAATCATTCTATATTCCCTTGAGCCGGATCAACTCTTTCGATTCCCACTGGAATCTGCAAATTATCGATCCACAGGTCCTTTTCGCAACTCACAATCTCACGAGTTCATAAGTCATGACTCCCAACTCTTCCTCTCCAATATTTCTATACCCAAGATCGTGAAATGGGTATGACTCTTCTTCTGTCAGCGCCCTCTACGCATGACCACGGGCTAAGCTTTACGTAAGCTCTTCTCACCTCTCGCACCTTTGCGAGTCCAAAGGTTGAACTCTCGTGCTCTTACTTCATGAATTTTCGATAAGAGAGAAGTCAACAGAGTGTTGACTCCCTTCCTCCTAGTGACACATGTCCGCGTGTCTGTCACACGGCCCCACCTTCGTGGTTCTACCATGTATTTCCTCTATGCCTCGGCTCTCAGCACTTTGCGACTTCTGATGTTGAAAACAACCCGTTTCAACTTCCGAACCCTGAATGCACGAAATGAGATGGGGTTCCTGATCCAATGGTCCTCCTATGACCTAGATCCGACGACTATCCTCGCTCCTCACAAATTCGCGACTTCGCAACTCGGAGCACTCAACTCTTGAGCTCTCACTTGGTGAACCTCCGAGTTCGTGAGATCCTTCGATCTCTGCCACCTGTACTCCTCCTAATGGATGACTGCGATTCTCTCACCACTTCACTACTCGTGAATTTAGGACTTTCAGGAAAAAAGTCTCAACCTCTTATCCTTTGATATGCCAAAATGGAGAAATTTTGACACATCATCTATGCGGGTCCCATAATGGAACTTCCCACCTTCTTGGGGTTCTTGGACTTCGCAACTTCGCAAATCCGGATGCTGAGCTTTCGTCTCTTCAACTCATGAAACCTCGAAATGGTCAATGAAAATCTAACCTCCATGTTGGCAAGTATTCCACCTACCCACTCTCAGATGGACGGTCCTGATTCTCTTCATAGCTTCGCCACTTGCGAAGTTGAAAAACTTCTCTTTCTGACCTCCAATGTTTGAATCCCCGATAAGGGTGATCTCGCGACATGTGTCCTCTTTCTAACGGGTGGCTTTGATTATTTCTCAGTGTCGCGACTTCACCTTTCTTGACCTCGTGAATCTTGATGCAAAGGTTTTAACCTTCAACTCGCGAATCCACGAAATGCGATTACACGAGTGATCCAATAACCATTGTTGGCTTGGATCCTATGACCTAATTCCTCCTGAGCTTGCACGTAGAAAAACACCCATCATAACCTTCTTTCTCCTCTGCAAGATCTGACAGTTCTCGGGACTTCATGAATTCTCCACAGAGAATTCCGACCATCAAATTCCTCCTTAACACTTCTAGGAAATGAGCAAGTATACCTTCATGAAAACTGGTCCACCAGCAAACCAACGTTGCTGCGCCTTCTTCTAATACTTCAAGGCTCTAGATCTCTTGAGATTTTCTTCGACAGCTTCAAAGATCCTATCCCTCCTGAGCTTGATCAAAAAATCATCAAGTTCTTTGGGGAAATTCCTACGCGCACTCCTTGCGGCACTTCTCCAAATACACCAAGTATTTGAACCTCTTCAACTCTGTGCACTCCCTGCGACAACAGTCTTTTCAACGGTTTTGCTTAGGTTGCAAACACTGATACTTCACTCGGCCTGCACACTCCTTGCATGGCTCTTGTGCTTAACTTACACTTCTGCAAGAATGAGAACAATGTTATCTCTCCTGAGCTTGCAAAGATGAACTCTGACTTTTGTTAACGCACACCTTGCAGACACTTTCACTGCACTCCTTGTAGGAAAACTCTTGCTCAGACAGAGAAACAATTGAAACTCATTCCTTACTCTCCCTCCCTTCAGATTTCAGACATTCAACATGAAATCATACATTCACGCAACAAAGAAATGCATAACAGTGATTAACAAGCATGAGCATAACATTCAATCATGCATACACAGAAAATATTTGAACACCGTGAGTCTGAATCAAGCTTCATATATTAATCTCAGAACTACTGTACATGGTTTCTTCTACATAGTTTTTCTTCTTCTACTCTCCTATGCTCTCTTTGATTCATTATGCTACTAGTATTACAATGATACAAGTGAGGGTGTCTATATCCATTTTCCCTCCGGCTCCTAAAACTGTCTAATCTAGGAATTTAAATCTACCTACTTACATTTACTAGCATAAATACCTCTTAGTCCTTCAGATGAGAGCGGGATGCTCAAGGTCTGATTACAATCTTTAAGAAGTATGCCCTTTATTAACTATTACATTTAAGTTTGGCGCATCCAACTTCAAAACATTTCAAACATTTTCTCATGTGCCAAAATGCGTTGGCACTTGCCCCACGCCCGCTTGTGGTTGGCGATGCTCCTGCATAATAACATAGTTAGAATCCCACCTTGCATGATGCGAGACCTTTATGGCTCAGGGGCAGGAGTAGATATACCTACCATCCCTGAGCTTCCTGAAAAGTCTGCTACCCTCTCAGTATCCCTAGGTCATTTTTCCACAACTTCCTATCTCTTTGCTAGTTCAGACGCACAGTCAGTTAGTCCTAGTTCAACCATCCCTCTTCAAATGGCCCACTCTATGATGGTACCTCGTGCTACGACTATTCCCATCTGGAATACAGTGGTTAACCATTCTCCCATTGGTACACCATTTTCCTCTAGACCTACCCCTTCACTCCCCCTTGGGTATCAAGCTTTGAATTCTTCTGCTACCATCCATACCCAAGTTCCATCCGGAGTTCCACTTGGTCATAATACCTCTGCTAGTTATGTTCCCACACCTTCCCAGGTCCTCTCTGAAGGGTCTCATCCACCTCTTCATGGTGGATCTGGCCCTAGTGGCTCCAATACGATTGGAAGCACTTGTCATATACTCACTTCTGGTTACCAGATTCCCACTGGAGGGAAATATTATGCTAGAGGACAACCTCAATTTGGGGGCCAAACTCAAATTGGGTTGACACCTCCATATGGAGGAAAATCTTATGTTGGAACTTATAATTCGCAATCTGGACCGAACACATCAAATTTTCTAACTCACCTTTGGAGCCTTCGTGTTCAAGGAAACCCACAACCCTCTGGGGAGAAACCTTCTCAAGCTAGTTTTCTATGCCCCCTAAATATGGTCAACCATATCTAGGTTATTTAAATCCCACTTGGGGTGTGAAATTTTAGTCTAGTACTTCTTTGCAAGGGAACATCCCTAACCAATCCAACCCGATGGGCTACATGCCTCCTCATCACCGACCGAATCTGTCAAGACCTACACCTTATGTGCAGACTGCTTATGGTCCTACTGGTATACCGATGGGGCTTCCTCCCCAAAGTCACCAGTATCCTCAAGTGAATATACAGTTTCCCTTGTTAGCCACTTTGGACTTACCCGATTTGTCTAGAATTTTGAATGATCCTATCCATCACTCTCCTCATTGGCCCATCATACTGGCCAAATTACCATCGAACATTCCTAAGTTCAATGGTAAACCGAAAGAGGATCCAAATAATCATTTCATGACTTTCCACCTTTGGTGTTCATCCAAATCTTTTATGGATGATTCCATTCGATTACGCCTTTTTCAATGAACTCTCATGGGTTTGGTCGCAAAGTGGTATATAGAATTACCACGAGGTTTCTTTGCCAAATTTAATACCCTAGCCATGGATTTCCACACACACTATCAATTTCCAATCCATTATGAAATGTGAACCAATATTTTGACTTATTTCAAGAAAAATAAAGCCACTCACATCTCCGATCACATTCATGAGTGGAGACGAAGACGATGTTTAATCAAACTCGATGTTCCCGATCAGTTATTGGCATAATGATTCATGAAATCCTTCGTGAACGACATCTCTCATGACATTTCCATGGGTGGATTTGTCACAGAATAATAGGTGATTAGTCACACTCAGTACCTCGATCTCGTTTATTCACAAACAGATACTCTTTACGATTTGCTCCCTGACACACCTCGTCCTTCTACCATGAACACCTCAACAACTCCATAAGCTTCTCATGTTGTTGATGGTGTCATAGGTACTTTCCATGCTCAACCTGAATCTGTGCATACCTCTCACACCAACCCCAAATCCCATGCTTCTAATGTTCAAACTACTTCGACGCCCACTCCTCCCACCAGTAAAACTTCAGAAGTGAACGTTGTTCAATAGAATCCTACTGGTAAGAATAAATCTAAAAAAGGGAAGGGTAGGAATAAGGAGGATAAAAATAACAACCCACAATACGACAAGAACAAGTCACAACCTGCTAATGAAAATGAAAAATGCAAACCTCACTATCCTTGCCTTATCTGTGGTGATGATCACTACACGAAGGACTGTCCAAGACATGTAGAAGTCACAAAGTTCCTCCAAGGGACCCAAAAACCTCCTACACCTGCCATCTTGTCTCAGCCCTTCCCTTCTCAACAGTAGGCTCAATTTTTCATCCATTATCAACCTTCTTCCTCCACTACCTCCTACGTCCTTATGTGTACCAGTGATTCAAAGAAGAATGACATCACACTGACCACTCGGGCCAAAGATTATTCTTCCTCAAAAGAGAAAGCTGAAGACACTCCACCTTTGTTGGTTCAGCCACCTCCTTCGATTCCACCTACCAATAGTCCTCTTCATCTCGAATGACCAAACCCCGATACAGTCCTTTTCCCTTCTCTCAAGGGTGTGGTTTGAAATTCTTCCTTCAATCCTCATGTGCATGCTGCTCAGAACTACAGTATTTTCGAAGATCTAGCGCAAGCACCCTCCGTGATGTCGGCTCTCGAAGTCCTTCAAAGTTGTCCCACTCAACGAAAGGCATTGTTGAAGGATATCGATGGAATTGACCCCACGGATACAAATTTGATAATTTTTGACCTGGAAGATCACATTCCAAGGTTACCCCCTCAGCTCACATTTCAGATACAAGTTTTTGTCGCAGACAAGAACATTTGTAGAACAGTTATTGACGAGGGTGACTCAACATGTGTCATGTCTATTTCCTACTAGAAATCCATTGGCTCTCCTCCCTTAACTAAATCACACAACACGCTCAAAGGCTTTAATGGATTTGGCTTTAAATGTTGTGGTGTACTCCCTTCATTGCCTATTATGTTAGAAGTCAAATCGGTTAATGTTGAAGTTGAGGTCTTTGACGCACCTCTCGATTACAACATCTTAGTTGACTGTAGCTGGATTGATTCCATGTGTGCAGTGATTTCTACTCTTTTCTATAACGTGCCCTTTCCACATTAGGGAAAAGTAGTTACATTAGACCAGCTGGCCTTATTTAACTCTGATACTTGTACTAGCAACGTACCTTTTATTTCAAAGACACCCCCTGGGTACGAGAATGTTGGTGTGGGTCTACTGAAAGACTCAACTTTGATGGGTACATTCCTGATCCCTCCACCTGATACTCCACCTCCTTTGGTTGCCTCGATCAACATGATTTCCACCTCCTTCCGCAAAACCCCCACGTCTTCTGACTCATGGGTAGTACTCGAACCCGATGATTATCTTCGCTATGGCAACTAGATGCCTTTAAGTCTGGTTGAATCCGCTTACCAAGCCATTCAATCAGCTGACCCTTCTACTCCCTCTCTTGATGATTCATCTCCTGACCCATTCCAAGTTATTTTTCCCACAGACGAGATGATCATGTCGGTTATTTCCATGGAAGACACTCCATGGGATGATGGGCATCATCATTCCATTCTCTTCCTGGAGAAACACACCTTAGAGAGTTACCAATGGATATTGACTCTGTCAACCATTGTCGTTATTTATTTTGTTCCCAAGTCTGCACATGACATGTTCTACGAAGGGAACTTGAGAAACATCTCACCCACCATACCCCTCGACATATCTATTAAACCTAGAGTTGTCGAAAATGTTCACATCGAAGCTTCATGTTCCACCAATGAGGTTGTCACATATAAGTCCCTTTTTCAATAATTTCATGACATCTTCGCGTGGAGCTACGAAGAGATGTTGGGTATTGACCCTGATATTGTTGTACACGAAATTAAGACCTACTCAAGTGCTAAACCCGTCCAGCATAGAAATCACCCGGTCCACCCCCGTAAAGCAGCTGCTATCAAGATTGAATTCGAAAAAAATCTTAAAGCTGGATTTATCTATCTCGTGGCTTTGATTGATTGGGTATCCAACCTAGTTTCGGTTCACAAGAAATAAGGCACAATCTATGTCTGTGTTGATTATAGGGATATCAACAAAGCTTGTCCTAAGGATAATTTTCCTACCCCCTTTGTTGACCAAATCGTCGACGATTGCACCAGAAGTGAAATCTTCTCTTTGATGGACGGTTTCTCCAGATATAATCAAGTCAATATCTTACCTGTGTATCAACACAAAACCGCTTTTATTTGTCCTTGGGGAACTTTTGCCTACCGAAAACTACCCTTTAGTTTAAAGAATGTCAGTGCGACTTTTCAATGTGCAATGTATTATGATTTTTATGATATTAAGCACATTATACATCCATATATAGATGACTTGCCAATGCATTCCATGCTTTGTAGTGATCATTCGACGCACCTCTGAGCCATTTTCCTTCATTGTTGGCTCTATCGTATACGCTTAAACCCACATAAATGTGTCTTTTGTGTGGAGTCCAGACAACTCCTGGGCTTTATTGTGTCACTTCAGGGGATCATGGTAGATCCTTTGAAGGTCAAGGTGATTCTCAATCTCCCTCCTTCTTCCTCACTCCACCAGCTGCAAAGTTTGCCAGGGAAGGCAAACTTTTTACGTTACTTTATCCCCAACTACGTTTAGTTAACACTTGGATTTACTCAACTATTGAAGAAAGGTTCTGAGTTCGTATGGGACACCACTGCCAACAAAGCCTTCGAAGCTTTGAAACTAATTTTAACCTGTACCCCACTACTTTTCCCGCCTGATTATAGTCGAGATTATTTCCTTTATATCGCTGTTTCGGACTCCACCATTGCCATGGTTCTAGTCCAAGAATAAGATTTACATGACAAACATGTCATTTATTATTTGATTCGGAGTCTCATGACTACTGAAGCCAAGTACTTACATGTTGAAAAACTAGCCTTGGCAGTTGTTCAAGATGTCCAACGTTTCCGTCACTATATCCTATTACGCAAGACCACTGTAATTTCCAATTGCAACCCTATGCAACACATTATCACACATCAATTGCTAGGGGGAAAACACTCCAAATGGATAGTGATTCTCCAGGAATTCGAATGTGCTAAGTCTAAGAAATCCTTGGTGTTTGTCGAATTGATATGTGACCTTCCCTGCACTGAGACATAAAATGTAGTAGAGGATTCTTTACCAGAAGAATCCCTTTTTCTGATTAGTTATGATGACCTTTGATATGGGGATATCATTATGTATCTTCAGACTCAGAATTTTTGGCCTGATTTGTCTAGCGCTGACCGTCATCATATACATTATCAAGCCCATTAGTACATTATCCTCGGTGACACTCTTTATCGCCATGGAGTTGAATCCATTTTTTGATGTTGTCTCACCTATGATGAGGCTAAGAAAACCTTGAATGACTTCCATTCTAGAGCATGTAGTGGTCACATGTCTAGGTATGCTACTGCCCAAAAGATCATACGAGTAGGGTATTTTTTCCCTTATTTATTTAAAGACTATATTATTACCATCCAAAAATGGCATGCTTTCCAAACATACAACAACAAAATAAGATCGCATCCTACTCCTTTACACCCTGTAGTTTCCATTGGACCTTTTGCAAAATGGGGCATTGATTTCATGACCTGTAACCCTCACTCAACCAAGAGGCATGGATACATTATTGTAGTCGTGGATTATTTCACAAAATGGGTTGAGGTGATGCCTACATTCGACAATATCAGAAAAAATGTAGCCCTATTCATATTCAATCATATCATCACATGTTTCAGAATCCCGCAAGCTATCGTCACCGATCATGTTATCCATTTTTGAAATTTCACGATGTCTGAGCTTACCGAAAAGTTGGGTGTTCGACATGAAAACTCAACCCCCTAGTATCCTCAGGCCAATGGCCAAGTAGAAGTGATAAATAAAGTTCTCATCACTCTGCTTTGACGAATAATAGGCATTCACAAGACAAGTTGGCACATGATGTTGTTTTCAGCATTGTGGGCATATTGGACATCCGTGAATTCCGCTACAGGATTTACACCTTTTCAATTAGTGTATGGTATCGAAGTTGTTCTTTCTATTTAAAGTGAGATACCATGATTGAATCTATCCATTGAACTCCTTCTCAACACGTCTACCGAGGAAGAACATCTATTGTATCTAATGTGATTAAATGAAACCCATCGTGATGCCACCCTAGTTATTGAAACCCAGAAGAAACACGTAAAATCCTAATACGAAAAACATATCAAGTCGCCTGTTTTCTCTGAAGGTGATCTAGTTCTCCTTTATGAACATGATCATGGTTTACTAGGAGCTGGAAAATTCGAGGCTATGTGGAATGGTCCTTATATCGTCAAACGAGTGTTGGAGAAGGGAGATTACAAGTTAGTATATTATGATGGCATTCCTTTGAGTGAGCCCAAAAAAGGGCTTTACTTGTGTTAGCACTTGGTAAATTTCCTAGAGGTTGAAAAAGAAGAAATCTACAAAGGTAACCTTATCCAACCTCTTTTAAAGCTGGGATCTAGCCCTTCCAGCTTCAGAGAGGGATCTCTCTATATGATTTAGCTTTGTTTTTAATTTCAGGTGTTAGGCTAGGTAAATAAACTGTTGGTTTTGTTGTCAAAGAGTTTTTTAAATTGGTTGAGACGGTCTACACATCCATTGGGCTATGGGGTCTGTGTTTAATTAGATATGAGATACAACCAAAAACGCCAAAGAAGACCTTCACAGAGAGAGATAATATACTCACTAGATATTTAGTAATTAAAATGATGGACAGAAGAAAAGATAAGAAAGATAACTTCAACTAACAAGCATCTAAGAATTTCTTAATCGAAGATATCATAAGATAAACAATAAAACCTTTAGAACCGTAAATAGGGTATCAAAGATAAATCATGCAACATTACTCTATTCATAAATATTAGTTCCATAAAAACACAATGATTACAAAGAAAGAAAAACATTCAACTTAGAAGATCGAAATCACTAGTGAACATACGCAAGAATCTTGTAAAAGTGCCTCCTCTTTATTAATGGCAGATCTTTTCAAAATAGTACAGTTTGATAGCAATAGGGTGTGCGAATCAACAACCCTCAATACTTCGAAAGTTGAAGTATTTATAATTCAAATTACAAACGTTCCTGTCATAACTAATCAGGACGTGCTCATTCTATTTTTAGTCTAACTAATTTAACTAATCAAAACTGCTTGATGACTCGATACAACTGCATGCAGAATTTATGGGGTAGGCCATTGGCGAGGTGTCTTCGCAACCTCTTCTGACTGGATAGGTGACTGGATTGTGACAACTCATCTGCTAATCTAACAGATCACAAAGTTCTTCCCATCTAAGATGACTTGGCGCTGTGACTTTAAGTAATCTCCGATACACTTCATCCATGTCTGTATACTTAGCAAATGTAGGCTTAATGAGGAATATGTATTTAATCTCGTGTTGGATACTAATATCCAACTGCAGGGCATCCATGAACGCTTTGCCTGTGATGCTCCCTTGTATCCCTGCAAACTTGGAACTGTCCTTAGACACTTCAACCAATCTCTTTTTGTAATCAGGGAATGTCATTAGTCTGTCATTAATGACCTTCAGACCAGGTAGGCCTTTCTTTTGGAGAACATCTATCTTATTGAAGAACTTTTGTACTCCTTGATCCATGACTTGAACCTTTTCCTCGAGCTGAAGCATTAGACTTCTCTTGGTTAAAACTTTTTTTACTTCAAGTATAGTCTCTATTCTATCCTCGATCTTTAGTTCTTCTAGTTCCTCTTTGGTCTTGGAATTCAGGAACCTGATGATCTCATTTGCTTGTGCTGGCATGTCTCCCAGCTCCACTCTGATTTTCTCAATAGCCTGTTTCCTCCTCTGGAGAAACTCATTTTGTTCAAACATGATTTGAATCATTGGCTAGATTTCATTTATGGACTTGGTGATATCTGTCCATACAATCTCTTTGACCTCAGCCAAAGTCTTCCCTGCCATTGTTTGCTTTTGGAGCTGCTGTAACTCCTTCCTGATATTATTGTTTACCTGCTTTTCTTTGGATAGGCTTGTCTGGAAGGAAGTCTAGAGCTCTTGGAGGTTCTCCACTTCTTTCTTAAGCCTGCTGATTTCTGTCTCTTGCAGGTTCATTTTCTCCATAGACTTGGCAAGGTCTGTTGTTCCTTCTGGTAGTGACACTGGTGTTGCAGATGGTATTGATGTCACTGTTGTTGTGCTCAATCCTGCAATTGGGATAGCGCTCAATGGAATGCATTCCATCGGATTCATCTGCTCTTTCTCCTTTAGTAGTCTCTCCATCTCAGCCTCCATCTCTTTGAGCTGAGAATTCTGCTCCATGAGTAAATTTTTCATATCATCCTTCTCACCTTCCTTCTCTGCTATCTCCTTTGCCTGTGAGTCCTCTATGGGTGGGAGATTCAGCTGTTTTCTTAAGGATGTGATGTCAGCATTTTTCTTTTTTATCATCTCTCCTGTAGCCTTGACGTTTGCGGGGTCATAACCGATCTTGAGAACTAGCTCCTCCAACGTCTTGATTCTGTTGTCTTTTGCGAAAGATGATATTTTCTCCAGCTTGAGTTGTGTCTGAGCGTTGTTCAATGATACCTGAAATTTTGCTATAGAAACTGAAGCATGTGCCAATGTGTGAAAAACCATATCCCCAGTTTGTTTGTGCAAATCCATCTGATCTGTTGGATGCACGTCCTTCTCCTGGAATTCGAAGGTGGCCCTTTTGTAGTCTGATATCACCTTGGGATCCGGTACCTGCGCTTGGAGGTAAGCCATGTGCATCCTTCCCTTTTCTGTGTCAAATGCCGAAAGAAGCCTATGCTGAGCTCTGGACGACTGCTTTCGAAACTGGGGCATAAGTACTGCTAGTGAGTGTCTGGTTCTTCTTCTTGATCAATTCATACTTTTCGAAAATGCCCAACTTGGGACCAGTTTTACTTGGCTGAGTATCCAGGGGAGAATCAATGGATTTCTTCAATATTGCTATTGTGATTGCCTTATGCTGGCTCGAACCGAAAGGTAGAGTGACTGGCTTGACTCCTGTGGTAGTTACTATGGTAGTCAGAACTTCTTGTTCTACTGTCGTGCCAGTATGGAAGAATATCTGAACATGCCCTCTGTGGAAAAATTCACGAATTGTTCGTGAATATTATCGGCCAAGAAAGTGTTGTAGTCGAACTGCGTTGTGGGATTTTCATCGTTTGAGAAAATGGACAGAAAACCCAGGATGGGCTCATCTACCCATTGGTCAGAATAGTAACCAAGCAGGGCACAAAGGGAAGAAATGATTTGGTTTCCTTTGGTGGAGAACATGGAAGAAGGGTAAGGGGGATTGGTGGAAGGGAGTTGAGCAGAAGTGGGGAGGAAAAGCTCGAATATCTGAGCTCTCTAAGGAAAGGTCATTTTCTGATATAACTCAGTGAGGATTTCTAAATTGAAAGGGGACGCAGATTCAGCACGGGGAATTTGCATCATCTGGTCAATGTCTTCGGGAGTGATGAAGAAGAGGATGTCTCCAGATGAAGAGATGATGGCCTTCTGGTCGGGGATGTAATGGGCTTGGCATTTGAGGGCGAATTCAGGGAAATGATGAATTTGGGGAAAGAGATAGGCAAATTGGACTCCCAGAGTCCAATTTCATCACTCTGGTCCAGGAACACCTCCCGGACCCATGACTGAAGATCAGAAAAATCGAAGTCGCAAATGGTATCTGCGATCAATCGATCTTTATCAACCAAGGGAATTTTGTCCAGGTCGACAGGAGGAGGAAGAAAAGGATTCTCTTCTTCTTCCGCTTGTCTTGGCTTTGACACCATTTCAGCAATAGTACCTACAATAAACACGATGTTAGTGGGGTAGACTGACTGTGGATGAGGGTGGTGGAAAAGCAATGGAGGCGTAAGAGTAAAATTTTCTGGTGCGATGGACGAAGAGTGAATGAAGAGGGAAAACGGTAGTTTTATTTAAAACTGGGGTCGGTTGGACACGGGAAAAATGGTAAGCATGACAACGGGTATGTTATCCAGTTATTAATGGACAACGGGCCACTTGGGTGTGATATGGCAGGTGATGGTGGCCAAAACATACAGATGGTTGACGTGGCTGCTAGGGATTGGAGGTGATGGGAAGTGAAAGTCGCCATAAGGGGTTGGTCATGAGTGGAAAGGGTAAAGGACTGACAGCAGGGATTGACAACAGTTATGGGATGGGACACGACCCCAGGAACAAGTAGGACAAGTGGACTCATTGGAGGATGACGTCCATGAGTGACGGGACTGTCAGATAGCATGTGTGGGATGGGACTTGAGGACCAATAGACTGACACCACGTATGACCAGGGGCCTGCCGAAGGGAAATATCTATTCCGGACCCCCCCCTTCGATTAAAGGCAGAACACCAGGGGGGGTCCAAAATCCATTGTGATCCGTTGATCTGCGCACTTGTTTCCTGGCCGCAGATCTTAGCACGTTCCTTAATACTCATTCCGGACCCCCCCCCCCTCCATTAAAGGTAGAACGGATGGGGGGGGTCCGGAATCCATTGTGGACCGTAGATTTAAGCGTTCCTCCCTGAGCCATCCATATGAGCGCCCATGTTATTACCAATTCCCGACCCCCCCTGGTTAAAAGCAGAATGGTCGGGGGGGTCCAGAATGCATTGTGAGCCGTAGATCTTAGCGTTGTGATCGAGACCGTTGATAAGTGCAAGAAACACAGATCAGGGAGCGGAGAAATATGTACTTGGGGAAAAACTTAGGATATAAATCATTTTATGGTTTTTTCCTAATTTTTCACATAGACACCACCAAGGGGACTTCGTCTAAACTATTCTAAGGCAATGGAGACATGGGGTAGCATTTTCACCAATCTGGTTTCATGGGTGGTGAAGCAAATCAAGCAACTAACCTACATGCTAACCTATCTTCCTAGGACTATTAACCTAGATTAAACTATTGGGTTAAGAAATTACTCTATCTAAGGGCTATCTGACCAGGATTAGACAGTCTGGTCAGATTTATTCACTAATCTAACCTAGGGGCTATCTGACCAAGATTAGACAGTCTGGTCAGATTTATTCGCTAACCTATGAACATCAAATTTAAAAAGAACTTGGCCATGCTTGAAAGGTATGGCCAAGTTACTATTATTGCATGGGGCTTTTCTTTCATTTCTTTTATGCCCTCTTTTCTTTTTCTTTCTTTTCTCTTTTTCTTATCTTTTTTCTTTTATTTTTTTTTTAATTTTTTTTTTCTTTTCTTATTTGCAGAATGAAAAATCAATTACCAATAAGAGCACCAGATACAGATAATATCCATAATATCAAAGTCATCAGTTGATTCCCATAATTTATGGGGTGATAACAGCGGCTCCACCTGGGGATGGTACTTTCCCTGTTAAGTGCCAAGAATCCATTTTCCTGTCATTCTAAACATATCTGTCTAGCAGCCTTTGTTGGTCTTATTCTCAGGAAAATTTAAAAAAACGGTGATCAGCAGCTTAGGGCCTTCTCTTCGGGCTTCAACCAACCGACTAATGTTCTTCACTCAGAAAATGCAAGTAAAAACTGAAAATAAAAACTGGTATGTACAATGGAGAGTAAGTTCTTCAAATCTTTACTGAGGTGGGACATAATGTTTCAGTATTCTGCCATTCAAAGGTGAATGGTGCTCCTGGCAGATCTGACCCATCGACATTGTTTAGCAAAAAAGCATTGTTTCCTCTGAAAGCTTGGATCATGTATGGCCCTGTCCACAGATTGTCAAATTTACCATGCTTTCCCTTGTCCTCGTTCCTGGCATCCCATCTCAACACTAGGTCTCCCAGCTTAAAGTCATCCTCCTTGGTTCATTTGTCAAAGATCTTCTTGATGTTCTCTTGGACGACTTGTGTTTTGTTGAAGACATATTTTCTAGTCTATTGCAAATGAATCATCTGATTGATTCGTCTCTGGGAGTCATTTGGCTCAGCTTGTATATCCTGAAGTAACTTCATGACAGGAACTCCCAAAGAAGTTGGGAAAACAGCCTCAGTACCATAGACCAGTTGGTATGGTGACATACCAATTGACCTTTTGGTGGTCAGTCTATCTGCCCATAAAGCAAATACCAACTTATCATGCCATGACTTTTTGTTTTCCTACAATGTTTTCTTGACGATATTTACCAAAGTTTTGTTTGAGGACTCTGCCAACCCATTCCCCTGAGGGTAGTAGGCTATGGAATGCCCCAAGCCAATGTGGTACCAGTTTCAGAAATCTATGAGTTTCTTTGACCGAAAGGCAGCTGCATTATTGGTAATGATCTTTCTAGGACAACCAAAACGAGACAAAATATTATTTTCAAGAAATTTGATAATAACAGAGTCAGTGGCTTGCCTGCTTGGTACAACCTCGATCCATTTGGTAAAATAATCAGTGGCAGTAAGAATCCACTTGTGTTGGCCTGAAGACGGAGGATGTATTTCTCCAATGAAATCGAGTCCCCATTGCTGGAAAGGAGCCTCAACTGAGATTGGTTTAAGAGGTAAAGGAAGGAGTTTCCTTTTTCCTTCAAACAGTTGGCACTGGTGACATGATGTTACTTTCTAATGTACATCTACAAACAGGGTAGGCCAGTAAAACCCATCTCTGAGTATTTTGTTGGTTGTAACCTTCCAGTTCAAATGGCCACCACATTCTCCTGCATGAAACTCCTGCAACACTTTATCAGCTTCATCTTTCAGTAAACAATTTAAAAGAATACCTGCAGGGTCTTTCCAATACAAATTTCCTTCTAGAATACAGAATTTCAAAGCTTTCAACTTTAAAAATCTAGCTTTAGTCTTCGTTAAACCAGGGGGAGCTTGTAAATTTTGTAGAACGAATATAAGGTCTGCATACCATGGAGAGTTGAGAAATACCTCTCTAACGTTTAGAGTCACCATCTCGCCCTGTTCATCTGCCACATCTAGAAAATTAATGTCAAGAGCCTGGAAGTTAGATTCAGCCATCAGTTTAGCAAGGCCTTGGCCTTTGATCAGTTTTGTGGGCTTAATCTCTATGTCATATTCTAGAATG